>PVKN010042312.1:0-10412 GCA_004027915.1 Capromys pilorides
CAACTTGGATGAGAAGGTCACCAACAAGGATAATAATCAGTGGCACTGGCAAGTGACAACCTGGTACCTTGAAATGTGAGCTCAGTTATAAAACCAGAGAAGGTGCTGAGCCCTCTTGAAAGGGGATGCCTCTGTGTTATGGTTTGTGCCTAATTGTCCTCCCCACAGCCTCATGCAGTCATAGGGTGGGTTTCCAGAAGTTGTTATTCATTCATGAGCCAGTATTGGGATTATGGGTGTGAGTGCTACACTCACCCTGGGATGGATAGCCTGGATGCAGTATAAGGAAGGGAGAGAGTGTTGCTCTCTGCTGCTATTGGTGCCGCTGGCTCTCTCTTATTGCTCTTGCTGTATTCCACCACCATTAACTGCTATCTTCTTCCACGTGCTACCCAGGCTTTGAGCCAGCTGAGCATGAACTGAAACCTCCATAAACTGTGAGCTAAATACATCTTTTCTACTTTAATTTTGAGCATTGAGTATTTTGCCGCAGGCAAGTACAGAAAAGTAACCAAGACACACTGTATGGGCTTTCATTTTTTTTTTTTCCCACTTGACACTGTAACAGTAGAAACACAGTCCTGAAGAACTTTCAGAAAAATTTTCAAGACTTTTCTTCAATTCTCGTTTCTTACATATTATATATACATATACTAGTATATATACTGAAAGATATATAGACATATAAAGAAAGCAGAATAACCAAGTGGTGAGAAGGAAATAATTGAGAGATAATAAAAAGGGAAAAGAGAAAAGAACAAAGGTGTCAAAAATCAAAATGGTATTGAAAAGATAATGGCAGAGAGAATGTATAACACAAACATGCAATATATAATCATGAAATAATTTATTCAATCTATTGTTTAAATAGTCTATTGGATTATACTTTTTACATTCTGAACATTGCTGCAATGTAGACAAATATTACTTGCAACCATTAATTCTGGCACTTCTGTCCCTTCCATCGTTTTTTATAGCTTGGCATCTGAGCTTAGTTTCCTCCTTACTTCAATTCTGCTTATTCTTTTCTTTACTTCTGTAAGTTTTTGAATTAACCATGGTCCACATTTCTGATAATCTTTATCACACTTATATAACTGCCCTGAGGTTGTGATTTTCCACCTTAAATAAATAAAAAGGGCTTCCCCACAAAAATGTCTGTAGATTTTTTAAGATCAGGATGTAATTTTATTGTTGTATTAAATATTTTGTAGATTTGTAAAGAGAAGTAAAATATAATCTGTGGAGAGTCCTTCTCAGTCCTCACTGTGGCCCTGGAAGTTGTTATTTCTAAACCCATGGAAAAGTTATTGGTATCCAGGTGAGTTAATTCCAATCTACCACTCTCAGTGCATGGAAATAGGGTAGGCTCAGCCCAAATGGAGATAACTGATCCTCATTCAAGGAGAGGCGCCCAGGTGGTCCACGAAACTAATCTCTTTGCCAATCCCAAGACAAGGACATTCAGCCAGTCCTTTAAGGAGCCTGCAAGCAAAACTGGGAGCAAGCATGGGGTGCAGGCAGATTACTGCTCTTAAGAATGTGGGCAGGGTAAATAATGTAAATATTGACACAATAATACAACCACAATGTTGGGGAATCAAGGGAGTTCTCAATGTGGCCAAAATGATGACTATCTGGAACAAAGGCCTCAATCCAGTATCAAATCAGAATTTTAATCCTTCATGAAGAAGGCAGTGGCCTGAGGATGAGTGACTGAGAATGGCAGGAAGTACATGCACACTATAAATTGGGTTACATTGGAGGCCTGAAATCACCTCAGCAATAAGCAGAGATGAGGATATGCAGAAAGAGTCATCTGTACAGCCCAACTGAGACAGTATTGAATGTCTTGGATTTGGCACTACAGCTCTGATGTGCAATCTTTCAAGCCCCAGGAAGTCATAGCTTCTGTTTTGAGGCTCCAGCCCAGCCCATAGCTTCAAGCATTGGCTTTTTCATCCCGCAAGGGAACAGAAGAGGATTTCAGGGAAAAACTGCCTGCCATCTTCAAAGACTACTGTCAGTGCCTCTGGCTGGACAAATTTGCGTTGTTTAAACCAGTTCAGGGGATAAGGAAAAGTACTAGACAGTGCTGTACCTTTCAGTACATGGAAGTAGGGTAGGCTCAGGCAAAATGGAGACACTGATCCTCCTTCAAGGAGAGTTTCCCAGGTGGTCCTCCAAAATAATCTCTTTACCAGTCTCAAGACAAGGACACTCAGTCAGTTCATTAAGGAGCCTGCAAGCAAAACTGGGATCAAGCTTGAGGTGCAGGCAGGTTACTGCTCTGAAGAATGTGAGCAGGTGAAAAATATGATAATCATCTTTCAGCACAATTGGAAATGGATCTGCAAACGAATAAAATTGCAAAAATAGAAAATATAGTTTATTTTCCAATAAAATTTGCAGCAGGTTTGCTAATAGTATGAGTCTCTCATTATTTCAGAGACAGGGGAGAAAGTGCAATTGTAGTACACAATGAAGAGTATTTTCAGGGTGTTATGAGCAATCCCAGCATGATTTTTATTGTTTGGATAAAACTCCACGCTACATTATGCAGCTTAATAAACCTTAGAGTCCAATTCAACGAGTTTTACTCCCAGTTGATTTTTGTTTAACATGAAAACTCAGGCACTAACATTTGCTCTCCCAGCTTATGACTTTCTGAATGTTCACCTCAAATACATTTTTTAAAACTGTAAGCATCTGTTGAAGAAAGTATCATCAAGGGTCAGCCTTAGGTTGTCCATTCCTCCTCTCAGAAAGGGAAGCCACCATGCCTGTGGGGGAGTGGAGCAATTATTCAAAGGCCAGCTATAGGTCAGACACATCTGAGCATCTGTCCAGTCCAGAGGTCCATCTGCTGCCCCATTGCTGGCTTCCACAAGAGACCTAGGAAATGTTTTGACTGTCAAGTGCCCTCCTGTCAAGTTCAAGCTGAAAAAAAGGCCAATGTACTCTAACTGTGGTTGAGAGGGCAAAGCAGGAAAACTGGTTTTTGTTTCACATAGAATAGATTGTGTAAGGCACCTCCAACCTTTCTAAAGCCAAGGAACATGCAGCTCAGTCCAGGGGACTTAGGTACCAATTAGCACACTGTTTGTTCCAGAGAAAGGTCGAATGTGGAAACTTCATGTATCGCTCATAAACCAAAAGCTTCACAGGAGGCCCAGATGCACCCTCCAACTCTAAAGCAAATAGGAGAAATGAGCTAAGGAAAGAAGGATGTCAGGCATTCTTAAGGGCAAGTGGTCACCTGAATTTGGGGTCTGTTGGACTGAGTTTTATTCTCCCAGACAAATATGGGTGGAACACAGTTTACAGGGCTGTTCCTGTGCTAGTTACTGGGTATATAAATGAAATGATAGACACTAGCTATCTTGGTTACTTTTTCTTGTTGCTGAGACAAAATACTGAACATTCAAATCAAAGAAGGAAGGATTTGTGGAGGTTTCAGCCTGTAATCAGCTGACCCCAAGGCAGAGTGGCATGATACAGGGTCAACATTATTGTTCAAAGCTTCAGAAGACAATAAAAGCAACAAAAGTAAAAGGTGACAGAGAAAACCTCTTTTTCTCCCTTATATTTAGAGCAGGTTTCCACCTCCTTGAGCAAGTGTAGCACTCATACCATCACCAGGCCCTCTTGTTGCACAGGGTAAGGATGTTTACAAGTGAGGACCCTGGCCCCCTGCTGAGTTAAACTTCTAAATTTCTCAAATTAGCACAACCATCACACTACCATTGCTGTGAAAGGGCTTGCGGTCAGATGGGAGTGATGGCAACCAAACAGTATTGCTCCATAACACAGCACATAAAATGCAGGGGGACATGAAGGAGACAGACAAGTGCACTCAGAAGCTTATGTCTGGGGACAGCTTCTGAAAGGAAGCACTGTAGGAGCTACACCTGGACTTGCAGGGGCAGGGTTCCACATGAAGGGCTGTTCCATGCAGAGGGTAGAAAGACCAGAAGAATTCTGAGGGGTTTTGTACAAATCTTGTGTCAACTGTGGGGAGGGTTCAGCTCACTGAAAGGAAGCTGAGAAGCATCTTACTGGCCGCATAATTGAGATTCTTAGAAGCCAAGATAAAGGTCTAGGTTTCGATTTTCAATGATGGAAGATAACAACAGCCTTGGGATCTAAGTGGAGAAATGATAGACATGATGTGTGGAGTTTGCAGGCCATTCTGCTCCATGGTGCAAGGACGATTTAGCAGGACAAGGTGCCGTAGCCCAAGTGAAAGGTGGAGCAAACTTAAGCCAGGGCAGTAGAGATCCATATAGAGAGGAGAGGAGTAAAGAGTCCAAAAGTTAGATTTAGGTTTCACCATAGTGGAAACTGAGATGTCCACAATACAGAGGAAACTAAGGGGATTTTAATAAATTTGAGGACTGATAATTTGCTTTCTGTTTCTTAGGAAGAAAGAGAGTCTTCATGTCACAAAGGTCAGCTGCATTCAATAACGCAAAAGTGAGGAGCTACTACTGCTACTGTGTGGGCTACCGCATGTGATTGGAGTCCACTTGCAGAGCCTTGTGTTTCCACTGTAAACGCATGATTCAATTCTTGGCTTTATGAGGCAGAGGCTGGGATTATAAAAACCATATTTCTCCTTTCCCAAGAACCTCTAAGCAGGAACAGAGAAATAAAAGAAGACATATAGGCAGAGAAACAGATAAGAGTCTCCTTTCTCCCTGATTTCCTGTTGTCCCTGTCAGGTCCTTTGTGCTGGTAGGAGCGTGGGCTACACCAGAAGTGGTCTCACTACACTTCTCAAAAGGGGGAAGCCCCACCTAGCTTCTGATGGTTTCCAACCCCAGGGTGTAAACTGCTCCCTGCAGTTCCTCTCTCTGACCCACTCACTGCTGACCTGTGGCCTTTTCATTTTTCCCAAATTGGTAACTAGTTCCTCATTTTATATCCATCTGGTTGCCATGCCTGGCTCAGTTTGCCTTTTCCTACATGGATCTTGACTCACTCATGTTTACTGTTTCTTTTAGACTCCATTTCAGGTGCATGTTTGGCTTAAGTTGGGTAAATTCAACTGGCCAATCATATTGTGAGTCTGAGACAGGGCAACAGCACTGAAGAGCCCAAGATAATCATCTGAAACTTTAATATATCAAGAGTTCAGATGGTCTTGTCCTTACAGTGCTTTTACTTAGCATGGCATAGTGCTTTGAGATTTCCCCAATTCCAGGGCTTGCAGTGCCCAGTGTGAGGTTCTGGTCAGCTAGATCAAGAGAGGTCACAGCCCACAGTACAGCATATTGTGCTGCAATGCTGTGGTGGGCCACATGTCAGATATATTAAGTACACTATTACTTGGGATATTTTGAATTTATGATTAATCAATCAGGATGTTCCACCATGTTAACTCAAGAGGCATTTGTAGCTAAAATTTTTAAGAATATGCAGGTTATTCAATAGTCCTGGACAGGAAATATCAGCTTCTGTGGTATTAGTCAGTGGGTACAGTTTCAAGACTAAATATGCTCCATAATCAAGCACTTCAAGTTAATTACTTTCTTGCTTGTGAGCGTGTGTGATTGTGTGTTTGAACTGAAGACTTAAGCTGAATGTGGCATAGATTAAAAGCTTGATTTTTTTGATAGTGGAAGGAGTTAGAGTAAAAAGAGCGAAAAAGCAAATGAGAGAATCTTCAGGTTAAGAATATAGTAGAGTCTAATGACTACACACTCAATATATCTTTTCTTTTATTGTTGACAGAAACAGGATTTTTTTTTTTTCTGAGCTGATAAATCTACTTCAGGGATTCTATGGCCTAGTTGTACAGTTAATAGTAATATATGATAGAAGTGTTGATTATGACTTCCAGAAAGGATTCACAAAGGCTTGTGCTTGCAATTGAGATGCACTTCTTTTACCTCTACTTCCTGATTTTTGCTGTGTAAGAGCTGGAACTTCAGCAATCATAAGGAACTATGAGGTAACTTTGAAGACTGAATCAGAAAAGAAGGAGTCATAAACTCTGCTTATGACATGATCTTGCACAGATGGCCACCTCATCAGTGGTGAAGACCTGAGCTGACTTCACTTCCACACAGAAGCCTCAAGATGAAATGTGTTTCAAATAGTTAGTGTTGTCATATACCTTCCTTCCAAAGCTGGCAGCTGATCTTCAGGCTGCTTAAATGAAAGAAAAATAAAATATGCCAAAAATGGATCTTAAAGTTTGAAGGCCCTACTTGACCTTTCTATGGATTAGTCATACCCTGTATGAGGAAGGACTTTTCCCAAGGAAAGTACTATGGTTTGGGATAGTTCTCACAATTGTATTTTCTTTAAATGTGAGGAAGAATTTCTTTTCATTGTTCCTGGATCATCTTTCTTGAGTCTTACCCTAAACACCCATTTCTAATCCCAGGGGAAACATGTGAATTTCTCTGAGTGATCATCACATACTTCTATTTCCCAGCTATACATGGTTGAAACCTCTCATCTTCACTCAGTTTCCAGAGGACAATCAAAGGGAAGCGCTTCCACAGAGTGTTTCCTAATAGTGTTTTTTCTTTTTTTTGTAAGTCTCTCACTGCTGCCAATCCAAGAGCTGTAGGATTCTTAATAAAAGTTTAAAAATAGTACTGATACAGGCAAGCATTCCCTGATGTTCTAGTGAGTACAGAGAGGAGAAATCTGAGGGATGAAGAAGGAAATATCTGAAATATTCCTTTTATTAGTGATCATTGTCACTAAGAATGAATGGAATAATATTTCCATTATTTAATGATTCAGTGCTCTTTTAGAGATCCATATATTGTAAGAGGCAATGAACAACATGGAGAGGTCTCTGGAATCAAACTGCTTGGGTTCAAAGCTCAACTCTGTTTATGACATGATCTTGCACAGATGGCCGCTTCATCAGTGATGAAGACCTGAGCTAACTTCATTTCCGCACAGAAGTCTCAAGATGAAATGTGTATGCAAATTGCTAAGCTAAGGCTTGGCAGTACTTGCCTTGAAAATTCTGGAAAGACAGTGCTGAGCTTAGAAAATACACGGGTATGTAGGTGTCAAAAACAGCTTTCTTCTGCTCCCGTGACTCTCCTCCTCTTTCTACCAAAAGCAAGCTCCAGAATTTCTCTTCCAAAACGTAGATCATAGAAGTCTGAACTCTTTTCTGTAAATCCAGCATAAAACCTGAAACATTTCCTCTTTCTCTCCTCCTATCTTTCTGTGTAACACCTGGTCATAACGGAGTAATGACTTACCTTGTTTGATTGTAGGTCTTGAGGTGCTCACCCTAGAGGGGTCCAGATCCATACATGGGAAGAAGAATAGCTTTAACTGAGGGATAAAGCAGACTCTGGACAGGCCTTCTGGCTTTCCCCACTCCAGATCTCCATGAATCCATACACTTTTACCCAATTGTGTTGCTACACAATTATTCAAGTCTCTTAGAAACTAAATGTAAAATTAGAAAACTTTCCCCACATACTTTGCTGTTCATTCTAAAGGCAGCTCTGTAATATAAAAACTATGGTCAAATTAATTTACAGAGTAGTCTCCTATCAATCTGCATATTGCCAGCTTATTTCAGCAAGCTCCAGTAGCAACTCTCCAGTAATACAGTTTGAACTTCTCAACAATGGAATTTCTGTGACCCCATGAGTGCCTGCTACTTCTATTGCTTCTCCCTGGTCGAATGTGATATATTGGCTGTATGCATAGTCTGTGCTGGCCTAAGAATATTGTCAAACTCTTAAATTTGAGAATACATAGAATTCCACTTCCCTGGAGTGCTTTTCTTCTTTTCATCTTGGTTCAGCGATGTCTTAAAATTCAATTTAGGTGCATACATTGCTTGTTGACAATCTCATTCATTCATACAGCAAACTCCTCAATGGCTAGGACCACTCTTTATTCATTTTTTTTCTGTCATAACTCATGTAACTCTTGGTATTCATTAGGTGTTTATTACATGTTTCCTGAGTGACAAAGGATTAATGATTCATGAAAATAATGATTGTTAATAGAGAAGATATTAAAGCTACTGTTTTTTCTTCTGAAAAGATCACCTTTATTTTGGGGCCTCCATGCTTAATTTTAAACAGGTTAACATTCATCACAGAAGAGTTAACATTTTTCCTCATTTTCTATGTACCAGACTTTGAGTGTCTTAGATTTACTATTTTACTCAACATTCCATGATTTTACATAGTGGAATATTATATCATCCCATTTTACAAATGTGGATACTGTAGCTTTAAAAAATTATAGTGACTTCTGAACCTTAAATTTATATGGTGAGTCAAACTTTGAAACTCACTTGTTTCTGATGCCAGGTACTTGAAATCGGGATGCTACACTAGACTTCTTCTAACAAGGTGAGTGAAGCAGATTCAGATATAGGAGCTAGGAACAGAATATCCCCTTCCCAACAAGGTCTGATGCTGTGCAGGGAGCACATGCTGAGTGACGGGAGCTGCATGTCAGGCCTTCCAGTGCAGCTAAGCTACACATCCTCCCTGACTAGGTCTTTGGGCTGATGTACACTTGTCAGGACATTTGTGACTGTCACTTCTCTCAATAATGGGGAACTAAGTGCATACCCTGCCACGCACTCAAGTTTCTTCCTTCTTGCCCTCCCCTCATCCTCTTCCCCTGTCTTCCCCAGCTCCAGACCCCACTGCACAGGCCCTTACTCCCATCCCACTTTGGCAGCCAGTGCCCACCTAGCCTGAGCTTCTTGGCCTTCTCTGGATTATTAGTGAACATACTTTCTTCAGTGCTAGGGATTTTGAATATGAAGTTGCCAAGAAGCATCTTAGGCATCAGAGCAGGGTCAAGTAACAAGGACTCCCTTCAAGCTCCAAATATGTACAAATTATGTATTTAAAAGAGAGAAAACTCAACATGTATTGGCAAAATTTAAAGAAAGAAAAATGATTTTTTTTGCCAGTAACTAGAGCAGATTTATGATCAGAGTGTCATTCACTATACAAACTTAGATGCAGTCTAATGTTTAAAAGATTTACAAAGAGGGCTAAGTACTTTAAAGGCTATGGTTGCTCAATAATCTAGGAGCAGGACACTCATCCTTAAAGAATACAGGAGATAGAAAGCTAAACTTCAGCTTTCTAAACAGCAAGATAGCTCTGCAGACTAAAGTGTCTCCTTAGGTGAGCTTAGGCAAGTGCAGGAACCAAGGTTCAATCCCTAGCACCAGATGCCATGCTGGCCCCACTCCCAGGGCGGGCTGAGTCGGCCAGAGCCTGGGTGCAGTGGTGCATGCATGTAATCCCAGCACTGGGGAGGCTAAAAGTAAGAGGATCACCATAAGTCTGAACTGTGTGATGAGACCCTGTAACAGCCAAATACATTAAGAGGGGGAGAGAGAGAGAGAGAGAGAGAGAGAGAGAGAGAGAGAGAGAGAGCGCGCTAAATCTCAGAATAATATTTAGAGATACTCACCTCCTCCAAAAAGGATAAGACAGAAACACTCCACATGCTACTGTACATGGCAAAAAGAAAACATCACTTTCCAGAATCTTTAAGAGGAAAGAAGTATATCTTGTAAAAAGTAAAACCCCCAATTTTATTATGAACAAATGTTCTCTATTGATATGATACATGCTACACCTATTGCATTTTGATGGACTAATGTGTAACTGAATTTGAATTCTATTACCCAAAGCTTCCCAGGAAAATGACTTGCTATGCTGCCCCACTGAGAACCGTCTAGGTTTGTGGATCATCGCTGTGCTCCAAAGACCACCACTCCCTACCACCACAGCCTCTCCCCCTTTCAACCATCCACTCACAAACACTTGCAAAATTCCACCGAAGATGAATCCATATATGTACTTTGCAGGTCTCACAACTTCACCATGGACAGATGTGACCTTTAAATTCATAGCACATGTACTTTAAATATACTAGGATGGTAAATTACTGCATAGTCTGAAATGAGACAGTTAACCACCCTACAGCCCTAGGTAGGAGTTCATGCCATAAAAATTCCCCAAATCCATGGTGCCTGTGCTCAGCAAAGAACCACACAACAAACACTACTGATACTAAAACTGAGCTTATAGTAAGCCCGTAAAATTCTTTGGACCTATGTGACACAGAAAATTCATGTTAGAACTGAGTTCAAAAGATTAACTTCTCCAGGCCGCCACAGGGGAAACTCATGTCATTGCATTCTGTCTGGAAACTTCCAAAACCCTTGTCTCTCTAATCTCCCATGAAAAAGACCAGCTCCCACTAAATATGGGCTCACAATCAATGCCTCAGTGAATATACCACCAATTTTTTGAGTCAATGTACTGTAACCATGTGATAAAGGAACCTAAAGACAACTGTCTATTATTGAAACATACTGTGAAGATTTGTTTCTTTTTTGTTAGAATTATTCAGATTTATGTCTTGTACTGAGTAAC
>PVKN010042313.1:0-10411 GCA_004027915.1 Capromys pilorides
TGTGAAAAATCACCTTTCTTTTAAAGTGACAAAATTTTTCAGGCTTTAAGTAATAAACTGACCAGCTTTCTGCACTAGTAACTTAGATTTTAAAAACTTTAACTCTTCTATGCATTTTTGTATTCCATGATGTGTTATATATTTATTGTTGTAGCACATTTATAATATTGACTTTATAATTACCCCCATTCCTTTCTAAAGAAATCATCTTGCCAGCATGCTACAGGGTATTGATTTTTAAAAATTAACTTAGGCTAAGTATATCTGTAAATTGGTTTTTGTAAACATCACAGTGTTTTAAGATGTAAATTTAGAAAATATTATTAAATTGGAAAATTTTTTAACGTTTTATGCCTATAGAATTGTGTAATTTTAAAACTAAATAAAATTTGAATTACCAACTTTAAGGTGTAACAGCATGTCAACAACTGACTTGTCATGTTTTTTATAAATATAATAGTATTTAAATATTTCTATGCCACATACATTGGTAAACAAAACATTTTATTTTAGAGTCCATCCATAAAAAACAAATAACTATATTTTTAAGAAATGTTAAAAACTTTGTGTAATGGTTTAGAATACAAAAAGAAAAAAAGCAACAGGTGTGTGTCATGAGTAAACAGAAGAGGGGGCCATTGGAGCTGTGCGTGGTGTCCTGTCTACAATTCCAGGAGGGTCACTGGGAGTTCAAGGCCAGCCAGAGCTGCCCAGTAAAAAGAAACAAAATTCTTTAAATTGCACTGTTAGTTTTGTGGTGGGACTGTCTCAGTTATCTCTTGTTTGTTGTATCATATATATTATATGAATTGAATAAGTTGTTCCAGAAATAAAAAAATTTTATTAAAAGATTACAACCTTAGTGTCATGCTGTTAACATAATTATTTTAAGAATCTCTTAATCTTCTTAAACATATTCTCCATTAAAGTATGTATAGTAACATTTATTAGTCCAAAATTGAATTCTCTAGAATCTGAAATGCTTTAATGGCCATACTTGTATTATTATTTTATTTTATTTTGAATGAGAATAGTTCTTAAAGTTAATCTCTGCCAAAGACAACATCTTTTGTTGTCTGAGTGTCTCAGTAGTGACTCTAACCCTGTTACTGTCTCTGCTGCTTTCAGAAGTGCTGAAGAAGTTTGAGTGCCTTCATTTTAAATGCCTTTTTGCTTCAAATCTTTGAGTTTTATATCCACTTTTTGTAATTTCCTAGAATCCTCCTACAGACTTAACCATCATTTCTTTCCTAGCAGCCAACTTTCACATTTAAGGATTTAAAAACAATTTTAACTTTAGTGCATGTACCTGAGTAAGAATTCTGAACAATGTAGACGGAAAATAAAAGACACTCCTCCCTGCCTTCTACAGCTCAGTTTTTAAAGCTATCAGCATGTTTACTGGTGCTGTCCTAAGCAGGATTTGTTGATTGTCTGCTATGAATACAGTTTTGTTTACCTTTATAACTTAAATGAATAATCTTTATTTCTTGATTCATTGATTTTTTTTTAAAGTCTCTTACAGAAATGGTCAGCTCTGTACCTTCAACTTATAATCACCTTATTTCTGTAAATTATTATCAACAGTAATAGATTATTTTGGTGATTTGTACTTGACCTTCATTTTCTCTTTACATATTGATTTTAAAAACTACAACTGTAACTAGTTATATGTATATATAAAGTATTCACAGTAACCAGGTAACTTATCTTTCTGCATAACCAATCTTTTTTTTTTGGTGGGATGAGGGTTTGAGCTCACAACCTTGCATTTGCCAGATAGGCACTTGTGCCATGGATCTATCTCCCCAACCCCAATATATCCAATCTTTATATCTTTAAGTCTGTGCTGATTTAAGCAAAAGCATAAAGAAATTTTTTTTCTTTGATGGCCATAGTTCTTCAAATCACCCCATGTGTTGCTTTGTAATTAGGGAACGGCTTTTGTATATTTTATTTAACATTTTTAGTCATGTTGTTAAATGACCAAATTTGCTCACAGTACTTTTAGTTCTCATCCTCTTGTTTTTATATATCTTTCTTGAACAAAAATATCTTCTGCCCATTGTAGAAGATATTTCTTCTTAGTTACTTGTTGCTGAACCAAAATACCCATCACCCAAAGTTAAAGGCGGAAGTTTATTTAGCGCAAGTTTGTAGAGGTGTCAGTCCATAGCTGGCTGGCCCCAAGGTGTAGTGTCTTCACAGAGAAAGCAATTCACGGTGAGCAGAGGACAGAGCAGCAAGGGAGTGAGGGAGGGCCCATTCTGTTTTATCTAGTCCCCTGGGACTAGGGTGGTGCCGCTGGATTTATCTAGCAGTCACTCCCCCTTAATCCCAGCACCCTTAATCCCAACACTGCACTACCAGTCCATCACACTCTAGATTCAGCCACCTGCAAAAAACCCTGTGATGGCATGTGGCTGTGAGGGGCCGTCTAGTCAAACATTTTATACGTCTTAATCAATTTTATGAAATACGAATTTTCAGTTTTCATTTTGAAATGCATTTTTTTTCTGTAGTCTTATGATTTAGCTTATCTTCAGATCCCAGTCTTTCTTGAAGTTTGAGAAAATATATTTGCAAGTAATCCTTTTTTGGTTTCCTTACAAAAGGTGCATGGGAAGTAAACTTTGAATCCTTACAGGTCTGACTAGGCCTCCTCCATCCTCATTTTGATTGGGTCTACAGTTCTATATTAAAACTTAAAACTGTCCTGTAGAATTCGGAAGATATTTTACTGTTACCTTCAAGCCCCAAGTTTTGTAGTGATCTGTTAAGCCATAAAAGTAATGACAAATGATTGGATTATGGATACCCTTTAAGTGGGGGCCAAAAGAATCTGCCAGTGGACTGTTAAGAGCAAGGCCTAGCAGCTGAGTGGGTTGCCATCAAGTGAGTGTGAAGTAACTCATTTTTTTTTTAAATGAGTGCTTTGTATTGAATGTTATTATAAATATAGTTATCAAAAGTATCTTAATCTGTTAACTAGTAATACTAGTGATTTTATGGTTGTGGTAGTTCTCTGACAGTATCACTATTGGAAGCAGAAAGCACTTCATTTTATATTTGTCCAAGTACACAAATCTGGACATATACACAGCTGTCTTTGGAAAATTTCAGGTGTATAGCTTTATATTAGGGAATCTAAAGAAGCAGATTTGGGCAGTCCCATGGTTCTGAAAAGAATTTTGCTGTGGACCACAGGATGAATTTGAAAGTTAAGATCCTATAATTTAAAACATTTTTAGGTACTTTAACATATTGTTACATTTCACAAGTCCCAAGGACTTCAATATAAGGAGAAGTACTCATGTCCTCCATTAAGGTTCTTCCTTGAAGAGCTATGAAACGTTACAAGTCAGAGGTCTGGTTGCATTCTTTTTTTTTTTGGCGTTTTGAGACAGGGTCTCACTATGCAGTTCAGGCTGGCCTTGAGCTCACTTTTGTAGCCCAGGCTGGTCTCGAACTTGCACTGATCCTCCTGCCTCAGCCTCCCGAGTGCTGGAATTACAGGCATGCGCCGCCACACCCGGCTGGTTGTATTTTAATTTAGCCAAAAAAACTGGGTGGCTACCTCACACGGACAGTGGATTTATTGAAAAAATACTGTGTCCGAAGCAAGGCTGTTTTAGGGTGTTGGCCAAGCTTTTGCCTTGGTGTAGGTAGTGCTTTCACAGGTAATGACATCAATTTACATAACTTAAGATTTGTGGCTTTTATAAGTCATGCTTTTAAAGAAAAGTTTAAAAAATGGTCAAAGTGAAATAGACTTGGGAAGTAGGCTAAGTGGTCAGAAGGACAGCAGCAAGATCGCGTCTGGTTGATGCCCTGTCCCTGAATAACTCCCGGCCACTGTTAGAATTATTAAGTCTCTGCATGTGTACAGCACTCTTGGCTCCAGCCCCTGCAGATGCATCAGACTGCACCCTAGCCTCCAGGACTCAGCTTCTGTCCTTTCCCCAAAATTTACAGTGGTATATTCTGTGACTACAAAAAAGGCATTGAAGTGCTGCGCAGGTGAAACTGGCAAATGTCTGCAACACTTCCCTGAATTCCATCCTGTGTGCCCAAATTGGATTCTTTCCCACCCACTTGTGTCTCACTTACCTGTCTTGAATGTTCTATGTCCTGAAAGTGAACGTTAGTATGTTTCTGCTAGCACTGTGGCCCAAGCCACCATCGCGTTCGTCGCTATTTCACCTCTGCTATCTTTCTTTCTCCTCTCCATCCCCCCATGCAGTCTAGCCACAGAAATTCATGTGACTAGAAAGAGACCAGATCGTTTCCCAGACCTCTCCCCTTGCTCCCACTGTCCTAGCATCCCTGAGAGCCTCATCCCTGTCTGGGGATCTTTACAGTTGCCATTGATTCCATGTCTGGAAAGCCCTTGATCCCACTGACTTTGGTGATGGTTACCCTTTGTCATTACTGTCACCAGTCCAATGTTGCTATGAAGAAGCTGCCTCTGGAAGCCGGTTCGAACCCTGCACTGAGAATTAAGGGGAAGAAAGATATGGAGATTTCTGTTTATTGGAACAAGTACTAAATACAGCGTTGTTTTAGTAAACTTAGGCGTTCATAACTTAGATAAATGTTTGCATTTATACCAAATTTAAAAATAGAAATTTAAAAACAATACCCACATCCTTTGTCATTGTCATGTCACCCTGTCATATTTTTATAAAGGTGTTCATCTGAGATTACATCGTTTTATTTATTACTTAATGTTCATCTCGCTAGACTCTAACCCCACGACAGCAGAGGCTGCACGTCTAGTTTATTGCTCTTATGCCTAGAGAGTATAAGAGATTCACAATTAACTATTTATAAATGAATGTAAAGGAGTACTTGGAGAATGATTACCCTTTTTTATTAAGGATTAAGGATTGTAAGATGCAGTGTTTTTGTATTTTAAAAATCCTGGGCCGGCGAGATGGTTCAGTGGTCTAAAGCGCCTGCTTAGGAAGGCTCAGGCAGCTGCAGGGACTGCGGTTCGATCCCCGGCACCACATGCTGCGCCAGCACCACCACCAGGGCAGGCTGAGCCAGCCACAAGATAAATAAAGAAACAAACAAACACAACAAGCAAACTAATAAATAAATAAATAAAATTAAAAAAAAAATCCTGGATGATAAATTATTTGTGGTTAAGAAAGTAGTATCCTTTTGATAACTTTTTTTTTGAATGAGTGGTCTTTGGAAAATTAGTGACTTTAAAAGTATGCTAAGTTTTTGAGTAAGTTTTTGTGGCAGAATATAGTAGAAACAGTTACTTATTAGCTGTATGAAAAGGTATAGCTCACCACAAGAAAGGAAGCTCTCAAAATTTCGTTAAAATGTCATTTATTTCTTTACAGAAATGGTAAGGAAGATATGTCTTCTTAATTTTGACCTAGTTGACTAGAATATACATTTTTATCTAGAACTGAAAAAATTGATTCTTATTTTATCAAAAGAAAATATGTTGATAAACTTTAATGAACCCTATAGAGATAGAATTTTTCCTTACTAAACAGAATAGCAAAAAAACTACTTTTGACAATTGGTACTACATTTAATTTTTAGTTTTTCCTCCATGTCAAGTGTTTGTTTTAAGCAAGTAAGAAAAGACACTTTTAGGGCCCATTATGTAGTTCCATGATATAAGTGCCTGCCCAGCAAATACAAGTTCCTGAGTTCGATTCTCAAGACCCTTTTAAATGCTGCCCATGGGTTAGATTAACTTCACCCTCATTTATTTGATAAAGAATAAGCACCCAGCATGCTTTAAAGTCATTTTTGGGTAATCTTTCTGTTTTGTTTTTTGTAGGCAGGGTGTAACGAAAGTTTGGCATAGATTTCAATATTCTATATACAATGCTTGGGAATTTCCATACTTTAAAAGTTTCCCTGAGGGGTTCAAAATTCCAACTTCAGAAAAGTTATAATAGATGTCAAATTGAGGGAGGAAAAACCCCTTTCCACTGAAGACATTTTTTTATGAAAGTTATGAAACAGCACAGCTTTAGCTTACATGTTTTTCTCGCAACTGCAGCTATTGAACAGCCACTCCTTGTTCTTGCCCGCTGCTCGTGAAGTGTGGTACGGTTCATGAGCCTGTTTGCGTCTCTTCCAGCCTTCTTCCCATTGTGGCCATTATAAAATTCACCCTTTAACCTGAGTGCAGTTCTGAATCATTAGGTGACTGAAAAGTGCTTGTCTAAACTGGGAGAAAAGAAATGTCAGTGTTGCATTGTAGTAAGAAGAGTGCTTTTCAAAATGCATTTGGAAGAGTTAAAAAAAATAATGTTTATTGAAAGTGTTAATGTTTAATTGTTTGACCAATCTTACATATCTATAACTATTAATCTAAACAGGTTTGATGCTGAAAATATGTAATACAACCACTGTTAAATTTTTCGTGTTTTGAATTCTGTACTATATGTACTCTTCCTTGTTACTGTTTTTCTGTCTTCGTTTCTATTTTTACTCTTTAAGATAAAATTAAATAAAAAATAATAGTAAAATAAAGTACAAAAAAGAGTGCTTTTTAAAATATCTTCTTTATTAATATATTCATGTATTATATTCAAATAAAATAATGAAAAAGAGAAATAGCGCATAGCATGGCTGTCCAAGGATATAAACCTATGTTTAGTTTGTACTCATCAAAATTCACCTGTGAAGCCAAGCAAATTACACATATAAACCTGAGTAGATCTTTTTTCCTTCAACAAACTTGGACATTATATCTACCACCTATAAGTGTTAAGCATTTTCCTGTATTTGCTTGATTATATCTCTCTTAAGGGACATTTCAAAGTGAGTTCCAAACATCAGTATACTCCACAGTGTTAGTCTGGGAAAAAAGGAATTAATGTGACTGTGACTATAATCACTAGCAGAGTAACATAATGTGTAAATTCTTAGTATTCATTACTGTTAGAAATATCCAATCATATCTGAAAAACAGTACTTTGGGTGTCCTTTCTACTTTGAGCTATCTTAGACTTTTGCCACCTTACAGTCTTCACAATTGCAACCATATTCAAAGACCACATGCAATTTTTTTTCTCATTCCTCGTAAAAAATCCTTAAAAATTAATTTCTAAGGTAAAACTGGACATTGCTGCATCAGTGGAAAACCAATATCACTTGTCATTAACAAGCAGGTTTTCTTCTGTACACCAAAATAAATTCACAGCTATTTGGATGTATATGATGCTCATTGCATTTTCCTTTTCATTTTGCTTTCTCTTACACTTTAATCTTCCCTACCATTGTATGTACCTCTGAGTTGCTGCATGAGCATAAAAAGGCATGAGACAAATAACATTTTTCCTTCCTAAAATTGGAACGAAACAACTATGTAAAGCTGTGAAAGTGAAGCCATAGGTGCAGTGGAGACTCTAGGAAGTGAGAGATGCCAGGAACATGGAACATCTGAGGAAAATTACAGGGAGAAAGTGGACCAAACATGAGAGAGTGTGTGGCCTGCACTGGACAGTGCTGTAACCACTAGCAGAGTAACATAATGTGTGAATTCTTAGGATGAGAGATATAAATACCCCACTGTGATAAATATACAAGTCCACTAGGTAAAAAAAAATCAATGAGCTATCTGAAGTGAATAAAGGTACTTAGTATATGTCTACAGAGTTGTTCCAGTCCATAACATTAGAACACATCCTTCTCTGATGCACTGTGTTTGTACTCCAAAATAAACTATATGACAGCTCACAGAACATGCTTATGTAAATGCAAAGGAACTAAAATTATCCCATGCCTATTTTCAGGCCATAGTGCAATGAAATTGGAACTCATTGGCAAAAAACCCTCACAAGAACTTCATAAACATGTGGAAATTAAATAACACCATGCTGCACAACTAATGGGTCACATAAAATTTGAAAAGAAACTGGACAGTCTATGCAATTAAATGACAACTCTAGTACAATATACTAGAACTTATTGGACACGATGCAAGCAGTCTTACGAGGAAAATTTATAGCAGTGAATACCTATGACAGAAAAAATAGAGTGAGCTCAAATAAACAATTTAATGTTGAACCTCAAGCTTCTAGAAAAAGAAGAGCAAGTCAAACCAAGCTCATAGGAGGGAGGAAATTATAAAAATCTGAACAGAAATTATTGCAATGGAGACTAAGAAAACAATACAAACAATCAATCAAAGAGTTCTTTGCCAGGCGTGGTGGCACATGCCTGTAATCCCAGCACTTGGAAGGCTGAAGCAGGAGGATTAGTGAGAGTTCAAGACCAGCCTGGGCTACAAAGTGAGCTCAAGGCTAGCCTGACCTGTATACCGAAACGCTGTCTCAAAAAGACAAAAAACAAAATGAAACAAAAGATAAAAAAAGAAGGAAATCTCTAAAGACTTAGTTCGTAGAAAGATTAAATAAAATTGACAAACTCTTAGCGAATCTTATAAAAAAAGAAGGCAACAAATAATAAAGACTGAAATGCTTGCGATTAGGAATGAAAAGGGTGAAATCATAATGGATTTTTCAGAAATCCAAAAGATCATCTACTTCAAGAACCTGTATTCTAATAAGATGGAAAGTACAGGATAAATGGACAGACTTATAGAAACATATAAAGTATCAAAAGTGTGAATCAAGAAGATACAAAAATTCTAAATAAAGCAATAACAGTCCATGAAATTGAAGATGTAATTAAAAACCTACCAACAAAGGAAAGCCCAGGCCCTGACAGGTCCATAGCTGAAGTCTGCAAGAAATTCAGAGATCAAATTCTGCTACTGCTCAAATTCATTAATGAAACCAAAAGGGAAACAATATTCCCAAGTGCATGTTTGGAGGCAAACATTATCCTGGTCCCAAACCAAAGCAGGACCAAATGAAGAAAGGGAACTACAGGCTAATCTCCTTAATGAACATAGATGCAAAAATCCTCAGTAGCATACCGGGAAACAGTGCAGCAAATCATCAAGAAGATTATGTGCCAAGACCAAATATGATTCATCCCAAGAATGCAGGAATAGTTCAACATAGGCAAATTTACAAATATAAGACACTATAGTAACTGAGCTAAGGAGAAAATTCATATGATAATCTCAACACATGCATAAAGAATGTTCGACAAAATCCAATACCTATTCATGATAAAAACTGTATAGAATTTTTTTTTCAGAACTGAGAATTGAACTCAGGCCCTTGCACTTGCCAGGCAAGCACTTATTCTACTGAGTTATCTTCCCAGCCCCATATACAGAAAATTTTAAGGGATGGTCTTTATCTGAATTTGGTAAAAGCCATCTATGATAAACCAATAGCCAACATCATAATAAATGAACAAAAATGGAAAACTTTCACTCTAAAGTTAGAACAAAACAAAGATGTCCTCTGTCACCTCTTTTTCTCAAGATAGTTCTGGAAACATTAGTCCAAGCAATTAGACAAGAGAAAGAAATAAAGGGAATATAGCTAGGAAAAAAAGAAATTAAATTATTATTCCTGGATGACATCATGCTTTACATAGAGGATGTAAAGCTCCACCTAAAGAATTCTCCATTTAGTAACAAATTTCAGTAGTGTAGTTGTTGCAAAATCAACATTCAAAAATCAATAGCCTTCCAGTACACAAATAACAAACTCACTGAAACATAAATTACAGAAATAACACCTTTCACAATAACCCCCCGAACCAAAATACCTAGAAATCAGTCTAACTAGGGAAGTAAGAGACATTTACATTGAAAACTATAGTACTCTGAAAAATGAGGTTGAAGAAGATTCAGCAAACAGAAAGGTACCCCTTGATTTGGGTAGCAAAAACCAATATAGTGAAAATGACCATACACCCAAAACTGTTATACAGATTTAATACAACCTGATCAAAATTCTAACAGCATGTCTCACAGAATTAGAATTAAAGCAATCCTAAGATTAATTTAGAACCACAAGAGACCTAGAATAGCAAAAACAATTCTGAGAACAAAGACAAGGCAAGGGGCATTACAATCCCTGACTTGAAATTATACTACAAAACTAGTGATAAAAACAGCATGGTACTGGCAAACAAACAGCAGACCAAAGATCAGTGGAACAGATTAAAAGATTGAGAAACAACTCCAGACATATGCATCCACCTTATCTTTCACAGAGGAACCACACATATGCACAGGAAGAAATATAGGCTCTTTCATAGATGATACTAGAAAAAAATGGCTTGTCACAAGCCAAAGGTAAAAATTGGACCCGTACCTTTCTTTACGCACTAAACTAAACAGGAAATGGGTCAAAGATGTAAATATTAAAACAGCAACATTAAATCCCTGGGAGACAGAATAGGTAGAACTCTCATAGGGACTGGTATAGGCCACCTTTACGAACACCACCCTGACTGCAGAGGAAGTATCACAAAGAGTCAACAACTGGAAGCTTATTAA
>PVKN010042314.1:0-10415 GCA_004027915.1 Capromys pilorides
CAAGCATGTTACAAAATGTCATAAGAATGGCCTGCTACAATGTTGTATATGATTTGCAAAATTTCGTGTAAAATTTTGTAATTATTGTTTGTTAGATGTTTAATATTCAGATAAATAATAATAATCTGCTTCTGTTGCAAAGTAATGTCATTAAGCTTTTCTTCTGAATGTTTAACAACTAAGGTCTGCAGATCGGAAATTAGAGAGATAGATGGCTAAAAGGATAACCAATATTTTGGCCCTCGCCTCTCAAGGTCAGTAAAGAGTCAGGACATAACAGAACCTCAGCTATGACAAGAAGATCATGGAGCCACAGAGGAAAGTGATCGACAGCATACAGTGTGCCTGAGGAGAGTCACCTAGAGAGAAATAATCTCTCAGGCTCTCATAGAGAGCAAATTGGTCAAGCAACGGCCATGACTCATCCAGATGGTTGACCCTGACAGAAGATCTATGAGATGCTATATACATAGTTCCAAGCTAAATCCTGAGATTGGGCTGACCTTGTCAGATAATAAAATTATACTCATATTTATATAGGTCTTGCTTTAACTTGGTCTTAATCATTCAGCAGAAAACTATAGCCATGAAGTATAAAATGCCATACTAATATGCTAAGCTGTAAAAGGCTCAAGTGAACTACAATTGACAATTACCAACTATGCTAAAAACATACTATTGTGGAATGTTGGACTATGTAAGGTCGGTTACATTGAATACAAGTACTTATAATCATTTGGACTCACATCAAATATAAAAAGGTCATTTAAAGACTTCTGCAAAAACAGCTTCTCCAACTGCAATGAAACATCCATCTTTGACAAAGCAATATTAAAAAAGGGGGATATGTTGAGAGCCACAGGAAGCCAGCAAATTGATCAAGTGTGTGTAGGTGGAACTGGGCCTCTGGGCCTGGAGAAGGAAACTAACCCACTGCTGAGAAAAACATCCTGTCTGGTTCAGGCCAGCTATTGGTCACTGGGTAGCCTTGTGTCATGGGATGCAAACTTTGTAGAAGTATAAATAAAGGATCATTTCAGTGTGCATTGAGTTAATCTTGCCCATCCGGCAGACTGATGACCACCAAGCCCAGCTATTTGTCTTCTTTTCTATCTTTCTCATTCCTACCACCATGTCTCCCTGTGGTTGAACCATTCGCAGTAAGACCAATGGATCCCTACATGAGCCCAAAGAGAGAATAAGGAATAAGAGGGAGTGATGATACTCAAAATGAGATAAATTATAGTCAAGAACATAGTTTTAATGAAAACTGAATTAGTCCAGGAAGATTGTTCACCAAAAATAAGAAATATTTTAATTCCTAAAAACAAAAGCAAGAAATAATTCATTTTTTATCACTGCCAACCAAGGTACAGTTGTAGGAGACTGGGACAAGTCCTTGGAAATGATGATGCATTTAAGTTAATGTGAGGCATAGATAAAAGCAAATGTCTTGGCAATGCAATTGTGCCTCTTCTTCAGCAACCTAGTGCTATGGCAATGTCAAAAGAAACACAAACTACATTGTGTTCCTTTATTGTGGATCTTTCACAAAACTGGTTGCTTTATTCATAATATGTGGACAGAGAAAGAACTGGGATGAAGAAATAATGTGTGTGTGTATGTATGTGTGTGTGTGCGTGCGTGCGTGCGTGTGTGTGTGTGTGTGTGTGTGTGTGTGTGTGTGTGGTGTTTGTCATATATCCAATAACACCAATGTACAATGATTTAATACTGAGGTGTTATAGTTTCTCCAAAAATTTCTAAAAGTAGTTTAGTTCTTCCCTCTAAAGAAAACCAGACAAAACTACCAGCATCACCCTTCTCCCACTGCTACAAAATGAATAACTAAATAAGGACTTGCACTTTTGAAGTTGTCTTGCAAAGTGATTACCCAGAAAGATAATTCTGTCTGTGAGGCTGCAGACAAATGTGATGCTGAATTTCTAATGAGAATGCCCTGCAGTTGTTTTTCAAGCAAAATCTTCCCAGTTTGCAAAATAAGGGTCAGCACCATTTCCTTTTCCAGTTTCTTACACAAAAGCAATTGAGGGTCGAGAAAGGAGCAATCAATATAGAGGTCTATAAAGCAATCAACTTTTTTAAGCTCCAGAAACTTTAAAGACCAGTGTCTAATAATAGTAGCTAACATTTTTTGGATACTTAGTAAATGTTAGGCACTTTAATTTAAAGTTCTAAAAGCCCTGTGCATACCAGAAGATACACACATTTCAGTTCAGTAAGTTGCAGATTAAAATGTGGTTGTAATCTTTGTGAATCTCTAGCTTTTCAAATTTAAGCAAATCACTTTAACTGCATTTGTTCATCTACAAAAGGATGAGGCATACAATACCTGTTTCACAGAATTTTTAGGCAGTCAAGGGAGCAACTTGTCAAATGTTGATAATACTGAATTAATTAGGAATTGAACAATAGTCATTGTATCTGGGTGATGATGCACATGGATTTAATCAATGAATTTTGATCTAGATTCAGATATTGTGGAGTCCTTTTAAGAAATCAGGAAGAAGGAGGAAAGTCAGGATTGGATATTCTCTTTCTAGGCTTTAGTAATTACTTACCTTTCTTTCTCTGTTCAGATTTAAGAGAGCTAATATGATCGCACTGTTAGTTGCAATGGAATTGTGTAGTTGTTTTTTCTGTATTTTGTCACCATCATTTGTATTGAATTTCAGGGCATTGTCTATTTTCTTCTAATATAATGGGGGTGGCTTTGATGGAGAAGTAGAGGGAAAGTCTAGACTAGATGGAAATATAAAATAAATGGAAAGAAATAACATAGAAAACATTTTAAGATTAACAAGGAAGGTAGAGAGGGACAAGAAGCTAAAAGGAAGCATGGAAAAATTTGTGAAAAAAATATATATATTAAGTACTTTAATGTATTTAGTACAGGGTCTACAGGGTATCACTATGTAAATTAGTCTCACAGTGATTCTCTTGTTTTCAGTCTCCCAAGCACTGGGATTGCAGGCATGTGCCAATATGCCAAGGCTCAATCCCTCTTAGCACATCCCAGCACAGAGTTAGCAAAACAGGCACAATTGGCTGCTGCACCCTGTTCTGCCTAAGCAGGTGCTTTAGTGTTTTAGTCTGATGAGCTATGAGGCAGCCCCTAACATTATGTTCAGCCTCCCAAGAGCTGGGATTACAGGCACAATCCACCATGTGCAATCTTAATCGCCAACTCAGCCTGCCCCCGGAGTGGGGCCAGCACTGCATGCCTGGGATAGAAACCAAGCTGCTGTGTCTGTCTAAGCAGGTGCTTTAAGGATTAGATATTTTTAACATGGGTGAGATTTTTTAAAAAGTAGTCTAAAGTCAATCACACAGAACATACACAAGATACACTGAAAATATGTTATAAGGGGAAATTACTGATAGGAAAATATTTCAGAGGAAATAGTAAACAAACTGAGACAACCATTATGGAAATCAGTGCGGAGACTTACTGTGTAGATCTTACTCATAGTGGTTCTCCTGTTTTCAGCCTCCCAATGTACTGGGATTACAGGTCCATGGCACCACATCGAGTCTCAGTAACTAGTTCAGTGTGCCCCTAGGGCGAGGCTGCACATCAAATACCTACAGTCTTTAGACTGGATTTAAACATGAAAAAGTCCTTTAAAGACTTCTCCAAATATGGTTTCCAAATATTTTATATATATATATATATATATATATATATATATATATATATATATATATATATATCATATGTATATATTGTAAGTACTTGAATTCAGGAAAATAACCAAATATAGTCCAGTAGTCCATAATAGTAGTGGATCACCAGTACAACTGGAAATCTCAGAAGTTGTTGACTTGAACCTTTTATAGCTCAGCATATTAATATAGCATTTTTTATACCTTATGGCTATACTTTTCTGCTAGATGGTTAGGACAAAGTTAAGGCAAGTCCTATAGAACTAAAAATGTAATCTTTTTATCTACAAGGTCAGTAAAATCCCCTCAGGATTTACCCTGAAAGCATGTACAGCACCTTGTAGATCTTTGCCACTGTCACGTATCTGGATGAGTCACAGCACTTGCTTGACAAATTTGTTCTCTGTGAAATCCTTAGAGAAATTTTCTCTCTCTAGGGACAATCCTTAGGCAAATTATACATCATCTATCACTTTCCTCTGTGGCCCCAAAATCTCCTTGATCAGAAAATTTAGGACACCACTGAGTTAAAAAATGTCACAGCACAGGCTTTCTTATGTCCTTAGTCCTCACTGATCTTGAATTGCTAGGGCCAAAATATTGGCTATAATTCTAACACTGCTGTTTCTCTAATTTTTGCTATACAAACTTTTGTTGTTAAATATCCAAACAGAAGCTTACTTTTATTATTACTCTGTAACAGTCAGTTGAACTTAACAACACTATTTGTCTGAATATCAAATGGCTTAAACATAATATGGAACAGATGTTTTCCAACAACCACTGATATTCTAAATTTTAAAATCCTTACAAATGTGAAAAAAGTTACAGATTTTTACACAGAAAATTAGAAATCAGACCATATGCATCAGTGTAGCTGGAAAATCCTATGACATATTTGTTTCTTGTTTCATGTTTTCTTTTATTTATTTTCTTAACAAAAATTCAGTTGAAACAGAGTGTAGCAATAATTGATGACATTAGAAACAGTGTGCATTTAGAATAAAAATATGACTGGTATTTCAGGCGTGGTTCTAGTGTTACACATTGGCAGCCTCAGTGTAGATGCTTAGTTAACAGATATGAGCACATAAAGTTGGTCAGGGTGAGAATTCTACTCATTATATAGTATTTTCAGAAAACTTATGAAGATTTTTAGGACCATTGCCTTAACCATCTTGTTTATATAAATGTATGCTTTGGTTTTCTTTTTTTGTTTTTTTTTTTTTTTTGCTTTCATTTTGTTTGTTCTCGTCTTTGAGACATTTTGAGACAGGATCTCACTATGTAGCACAGATCGATCTTGAGTTCACTTTTTGTAGCCCAAGAATGTCTTGAACTCGCTCCAATCCTTCTGCCTCAGCCTTGCAAATGCTGGTGTTACAGGCATGCACCACCATGACCCAGCCCAAATGTATGGTATTGACCCTGCAATATTTCATAACTTTCTTCTTTCTCTCCCTTCTTTATTTAAACTTCAAGTTCTTGCTTTCCATTTAACTGATATAACATTCAATATTTATTTCTTCTTTTGAGTTCTTGCACTAGGGATACAATATGATAAATACACATGTGGATCTGGTTTATTTCACTTATGAGTATACCTTCAAGTTCCATCCACTTTTATGTAAAGGTTTCAAGTGCATTTTTCTTTATTGCTGAGTAATACTAAATTTTATAAAAGCACCACATCTTTTCATCTATTTCTCAAGTGCCAGGCATTAGGGATGTATCTAAGATTTGACTATCACAAACTGTGCTGCTATAAACATAGGCACATATATATCACTATGATATGATATTTTCAGTACCTTTGACAAAATTCCCCGAAGGCGATATCTGGATTGAATGGAATTTCCAGTCTTAGTGTTTTGAGTAGTCTCCACACTGATTTCCATAATGGTTTTCTCAGTTTACATTCCCACCAGCAGTGGAGAAGGGTCCGTTTTCCCAGAAGCCTATCCAACATTTGTTGGTGGTTGATTTCTTTATCATGGTCATTCAATCTCATGTAAGATGGTATCTCAGTATTGTTTTAATTGGAATTTCATAAATGGCTAGTGATGCAGAACATTTTTTCATGTATTTCTGAGCTTCTAGTATTTGTTCCTTGAGAAGTATGTGTTCATCTATGATACCAATTTTCAGATTGAATCTTTAAATGTTAGGGTCCTAATTTTTTTCAGTTCTTTATAAATTCTAGAGAGAAGACTTTCAGAGTACTTATTAGTTAATATTTTTTTTCAAATTTCGTGGGTTGTGTTTTTCACTCTGTTGTTAATTTATTTGTCATGTGAAAACGTCTCAATAAAGGAAGTCCCAGTTGTAAATTCTCTCAAGTATTTCAGTGCAGTTTGATTTTTGTTCATGAACAGTTTTCCTACCTTGTATCTTAACCATTTGAGTACCAAGCAGCGCAATCGCGCTGCTGAGATTTTATGTCGAGAAAACCCAGCACATTTCGAACATTGTGGACAACTGACAGTGCATTGCCGATTGTTGAAGTCACGTGTTCAGATTTACTGATGCAAGTACAGCGAGATATTGCTTTACTCTTAACTGTTTCCTTGTAGATTATGTATGCATTTAAAACCATGTGGTTGATTATGTTAAAGGCTACCTTTTTCCAATATTTAACTGATCTTCGTTCTTCGAGATAGGTATACAGCATTTTATCCTATTCATCGATGAAAAATAAACAAAACGCTATCGCGCTGCTTGATATTTCTCGACATAAAATAAAAAAAGCGCTATCACGCTGTTTGGGTCTTTTGTACTCATTTAGAGAAGGCGCGGTTGCACTGTTTGGGATTCTTTGACAGTGATTTTTCAATACCCCGTGGGACTCAAATGGTTAAAGCTTTGCTTCTACTTTCTCTTTCAGGATATTTAGCATTTCTGTTTTAATGTTTAGATCTTTAATCTATTTTGACTTTAGTTTAGTGCGTGGCGATAGATCTGGTCAAGTTTTAGTTTGAAGCATTTAGAAAGCTAGTTTTTCCAGCATCATTTCTTGAAGAGTCTATCTTTCTTCCAGTAAGCATGTTTGGCTCCTTTGTTGCATATAACTCACTGTGTTTGTAGTTGCTTCTGCATCTTCTAATCTATTCCACTGATCCTTAGGTCTTTTTTATGATACCATGCTGACTTCAACACAATAGCTTTGTAATATAATTTCAAGTCAAAAATTGTAATGTCTCCTGCCTTATCTTTTGTTGCCCAGTATTTCCTTTCCTAATGTAGATCTTTTCTGGTTCCCAATAAATCTTAGGAATGATTTCTCCAATTCTGTGTGGTATTTTGATAGGGATTCCTTTAAATCTATATAACTGTTTTCCAAATATAGGCATTTTCACAAAATTGCTTTTTCGTATCGAGGAACATGTAGTATCTTTCTATTTTTTGAAATTCCTACGACCCTTTTTTTCAAAGTACTGTGACTTTCATTGAATAAATCTTTTACATCTTTAGATTAATTCCTAAGTACTTTGTTTTCCATGGTGCTGTTGTAAAAGATATTGTCTCTCTAATTTCCCTCTCAGTGTAGAGGAATGCTATTGAATTTTGGGTATAAACTTTGTATTCTGCTATGTTCCTGCATTTGTGTATTAATTCTAGTAGCTTCTTGTTGGAGTTTTTTGGGTGTTTCAAGTACACTATCATGTCATCTAGAAATAATGGCAGATTAACTTCTTCTTTACCTATTCTTGTTCCTTTTAGTACTCTCTCTTGTTTAATGGCTGTTGCTAATTATTCCAGGACTATATTGAGTAACAGTGGTGATAGACGACATACTTTTGTGGTACCAAATCTGAAACTATAAGATTTCACTATTTCTTCATTTAGAATTTTGTTAACTGTTGCATTGTCGTAGATGGCTTTTATCAGATTAAAGTAGAGGCCATCTATTCCAATTTGCGGTAGGACTTTGCATATGAATTAGTTGTATTTGTCAAAAGCCTTTTCTGCATCAATTGATCTCATCAACTGGATTTTGGATATGACTTTATTGATATAGTGTATTATATTTTTAGATTTGCATATGTTGAACCATCCTTGCATAGCTGGGGGAATCCGACCTGGTCATGGTGTATTATCTTCTTGATGATTTGTTGTACTGATTTGCAAGGATTTTATTGAGGATATTTTGCTTTTATGTTCATGGGGTACATCTGCCTGTAATTTTCATTTTTAGCTGTCTTTTTCTGATTTTGGCATCTGTATAATATTTGCCTCCATTAATGATTTTAGGAGAACTTTTTCTCCTTTTTAATTGAATTGAAGATTCTGAGGAGTATTGGAATTTTATCTTCTATAAATTTCTTGTAGAATTCAGTAGTCAATCCAACAGGACCTGGACTTTGCTTGTAGGGTTATTATTATTATTATTATTATTATTATTATTATTATTACATTTTGTATTAAATTGACTATTATTGGGTTATGGAGGGTTCTTATATCTCCTTGATTCAGATTTGTTAATCTGCACTTTTCTAGGAATCTGTCCATTTCTTCTGTGTCTTCCATCTGTGAGAGTAAAGATTCTCCAAGTAGGTATCGATGATCTCTTACATTTTAAATGGCAGTAAAGATAACATCATTATAAAAATATCAAGGTCTGCTGTCAGTGAGAGCAGGAGCCAAACCTGGATGGCTGAGTACAATGAAATGATTAACTTGGAACCAATTCCCTCATAAGGAAGGAGTCTCAGAGGCACCTTTCTCAAATGAAACCTTTATAGTTTGACATCCTTAAAGTATATTATGACTAAGTTCTTGCTGATTTTTCAGATACTCTCCAGGCATTTTCTTTCTTACTGTTGTGCCAAGAACTTCTTTGTAGTGAAGATAATCTCTTCATCAGTTATAAGGGCTTCTAAATCACACAAATGTGGGCGGGCCAGAAAGCAGAGTGAATAACATCACCTGCTTAGGCAGATTCAGGTGCCGAGGTTCAATTCTCAGTGTGCCATTCTAGTACCACCTCCAGGGTGCACTGAGATGGTTACTGGGACAGAGCATGGTAGCGTGCACTTGTAATCCCAATGCTTGGGAGGCTGAAAACTAGAATATCACTATGAGTCTGATCTGTGCAGTGAGCCCCTATAGACTGTGTACTAAATACATTAAAAATCAATCAATAAATAAATAAATCACATGATTATGTACTCACAGCACGATTATCTCACTTCCCAGATACCAATTGTCTGTTTCAGTTCTCTAATCACTGCACACAATGCTTAACACATTCATATTTTTCCTGTTTATTTTCACATCTCTATCAGTGTTCATTTAACCTTATGCTATTGCTTATGCTATTGCTGACTGGTTGCCAATGTGAAACTAAATTATGAAAATTGTGTTCAGAAATGTTTCTAAACACAAATTTCCTGTAAGCTTAATGTAACAGAAATGTATATGATGATAAATATATATTAATTGTTATGTGTTAAATTTCAAAGTACAAAACAATGAACAAAATTTGCTGGATCAGGGATTTAGCTCTGTGGCACAGTGACTGCCTAGCAAACAGGAGCTCTTGAGTTCCATTTGCAGTACCAAAAAAAAAAAAAAAAAAAGAGTTGCTATATTTTTTCGGCCAGAGATATAGCTAAGCAGTATACTGAGTTCAGTTCCCAGAACCAGAAGTAAATAAATAAATATTAAAAATAAATGTAGTTGTTATTGTTTACAAGTGAAAATACTGCTACTATAAACAGAATACTAGAACTCAAATGCTATCTCTGATCTGAGTTGCTCTATACATTTCTGCACTTGTCTGTCTACATCAGATGCTACCAATTCAGAGGTTTCAGCTATATGATCCCCATTTTCTTCCATGGCACTGTCTCCTGTATTAGTTCTGGGTCTGCTGGGGATCTGAGATTGCATCTTACTCCTTGTCTTTATCATTTTGTATTTCAGTGATCTCTACTTTGGTGAAGTTATGTCATTAGCACCTATGGGAATTTGGGTCCGGATCCAGTAAGCTTGTTCCCCTCCAGCCATGCCTGGCTCCTGGTGGGAGCCTGGGTTGATGGCTGTCATGAGGCCCTGTGGTTCAGGACTGTGGGTGGATTCAGAGCTCTGGCAAATACATGCGGGGCTGGAAGTCTTTGCCTGGTCACCATGAGGGGCCCAGTCAGGATGGTTGAAGGAGTCACAGCTGGAGTTTGGAAAACAGAATGCTATAAATAAAATTATTTCTTTTACTTTAATTCTAATACATTAAAATGAAGAATTATTAAAATAGTAGCAAAAGCAAGATATTTGTACTGAACTTTGGAGGTAAGCTAAGGACTGTACTCTGTAAGTTAGCATGGGCTAAATTCTGCAGCTTCAAACCTCGTTGTTCAGTATTCTTGAGGCAAAGGTACAAAAGGTTAAAGGCCAGAAGTTTTATTTTGACTCATAGTTGCAGAAGATTCAGTCCATGATGGCTTTCTCCAAGGTAGAAACAGCATATCAGAATGACTTGAAAGAACAAAGCCACATTCTAGTTCATAATACATGGGAAACAAAGTAGGAAAACAGCCTAAGAGAAGAGGGAGGAAAGGACCAGACAGAAACTCGAAAGTGTATTCCATTCATCACTCTGGAGGATCTCAAATACATTCAAGTTGTCACAACCAAGATTAACCATGACAAACCATATCATCAATTACTTGAAAATCATATACCCTGAAACAATCACCAAAATCATGCTCTAAATTAATAAAAATATTTTT
>PVKN010042315.1:0-10440 GCA_004027915.1 Capromys pilorides
CCAGGGCAGGCTGAGCTGGCCATAACACGAATAAATAAATGAGGTTTAAATAAAATAAAATAAAATTTTTAAAAAAATCAAGTCCTTTCTTAGACACCAAATTCTCCTTAGGATTTTATCTTCATAGCAATGAAGGAGTTACAACAGGTTCTTTGTTAAGTTACAGCAGATTCTCCTCATTTTCTAGGAATCACTGTTGTTACTACTCTGCTTCTGGATCTTTCTGAATTAAATATGTTTTAAATGTCATGTAATGGAACACCCATTTTTTAAAATTGAGCTTAAAATACTTCGTTAGAAAGTCACCATCCTCACAAGGAACCATATGGCTGTAAAAAAGAACAGTAACTCTGTACTCTGGTGGGAATGCAACTTCACCAAAATAATACAGCTTCTGTATTAAATGTACAGTTAAGATAGAGGCAGGCGGACAGGGAGGCAGGCAGGCAGATACTGTTTGGAAAACAGGTGTTGGCTAGGCCCTGCTCTGCTCCTGTGTGTGTGTGTGTGTGTGTGTGTGTGTGTGTGTGTGTGTGTGTGTTGTTTTGTTTTTTTGTAACACGGTTTTAACTTTCAAGTCCAGGTTGGCCTTGAACTCACTGTGATCCTCCTGCCTCAGCCTCCTGAATGGTGGAGTTACAAGTATGCACCACCCCACCTGCTGTTCCTTGCTGGCGTTGCCAACTCTTTGAAGATTTTCATCCAGATTCATTCTTTAGAGTTCCTCTGAGTACCTTTGAGAATAAATAAATAAGATGTGACTTTTCAGAGTACTGCTGCTCCCATGAACTTTACTTTCTACTTCACTAACTTTTTTAGGGCTGGTGAGATGGTTCAGCGGTCTAAAGCACCTGCTTAGGAAAGCTTAGGCAACCTCAGGGACTGTGGTTCAATCCCTGGCACCACATGCTGCACCAGCCCCAGCCCCAGGGCAGGCTGAGCTGGCCATTAAAAAAACAAAACAAAAAAAACGGTTTTTAGAAGCAGCAATGGCAAAGGGTTGTGGTTGCCTTTGTCCTGTCTGTTATACCCTTTTTTTGAGAGAGAAGGTTTGCCTGTGTACCCAAGCTAGCCTTGAATCCACTGTGTAGCCCAAGCTGGACTTAACCTGACAGAAACCCTACTGCTTTGGCCTTTCACATACTAAAATTATAGGAATGTGTCACTACATTTACTTATTTTTTATTTATTTATTTATTTATTTATTTTTGTATTGTAGGGAAGGGTCTGCAGGGTGTTCAGGGTCTCACTACCACATCAGACTTGCAGTCATCCGCTTATTTACAACCTCTCAAGTGCTGGGATTACAATCACGCGCCACCATGTCCAATCTCAGTTCCCATCTCAGCTGAGGGCAGGGCCGGCACTGTTTTATTGTTTTTTATTTTTATTTTTTTTAAATTTTATTTATTTATTTATTTGTTTGTTGTGTTTGTTTGTTTCTTTATTTATTCATTTTGTGGCTGGCTCAGCCTGCCCTGGTGGTGGCGTTGGCGCAGAATGTGGTGCCGGGGATCGAACTGCAGTCCCCGCAGTTGCCTGAGCCCTCCTAAGCAGGCGCTTTAGACCACTGAACCATCTTGCCGGCCTCTGTTTTATTGTTTTTTAAAACAGGATCTCATTATGTTGCCCAAACTGACCTAAGTCATGGCAGTTCCCTTGCTTCAGCCTCCCCAGTGCTGGAATTACAAATGTATGCTGCCATACCTTGCTGCTGTTATACTTTTAATTTTTCTGTTTTCCTCATCAGTGAAACGGGAAATATCCCTTAGCGTAAAGCCCTGCAGTCCATTAGCATGAGGAAAACCGAAAGAGAACAAGGCTTCTCAGTCTTGGTGTCACCAAGCATTTATGATTTGTTGCTATAGTTACTTCAAATTGTTGGAGAATGGTCAGTAAGTAGGATTGTGTATGCTGAACGGACAGGGAGTGGTAAATACTTAGTGTGCGCTTACTGATGTAGGGGGTGGGGTCTCTGACCTCTTCAGGAGCTTTGGCTATCAGCCTCTCAGGCTTGCTCTTGACCTGTAGACTTTGTGGATATTGGCTCAGAATTTTGTTAATTTTCTTGTTTCTTCTTATTTTCCCTTCATGGCCTCTAGAGGAGACCCTACATGGTGGTAATTGATAATAAACCTAAAATTATCTTCTCTTCTGCTCATTGAACAACCATGATTTTATTTCTTTTTTCTTTTTTTGCTCTGCTGACAATGAAAAATTTTTACTATATATAAGAAGAATTTTAATGGGAAAAGCTGTTCCAAGTGTAATGGATGCATGAAGCCGGAGTGAACTGTTCTGTTGTGAAGTACAACAAAAGTCTTTAATTTCTCTTGGGCTTTCAAATTGCCTGCTTAAGTTTAGGCTTGGACATGTTTAGTACATGCAGAAACCGCAAGGATAGGAAAGGGCTATAGTGGCTCAGGCTACCTGTATGCCTCACCCTAATTATTGTCCTTTCCATTTGTGCCAATTTCCTCTAGAAGGAAGAGAACTCCAGTTTAGAGCTGATAAACATCAAACTGGGGCTCTCAGTAAGACTGTTGCTGGGCCTTTGTATGTGTATAAAGCCAATCCCTGTGGGCCTCATTTAGTGCCTGGCTGGCCTTGTTAAAGGAGCCTCGCTCTCCATTCCTGGATTAGGAGTTCACCTGGGCAAACCTAATAGTCTGTGTCCCATTACCACTGTCAGTGACTATAAGTGTTTAGTCATTGGTTAAAAGGAGGAAAGGAACAGAAAAAAAGGCTGCAATTATAGGAGAGTTGAGTTTATTTTTTTATGAGCAGAATATATTTATTAGGGGAAAGAAAGCTCCTGTCTGAAAGAGAAACAGGAGGGTGGTCCTGAGTCAGTGGTCCCCCGAGTTTAAAATTCTTATTGCCATCATTTTTTTTTTTTTTTTTTTTTTTTTTTTTTTTGTGACGGGACTAGGGGTTCAAACTCAGACCGCAATTGCACTTGCCAGGCAGGCACTTGTGCCACGGAGCTATCTCCCCAGCCCCTTTTATTGCCATCTTAATCGTCTTAGTTAACATGGTAAAATATTTAAAGAGTATGATACAGTGTTTCAGAACATTGACTTTGACGTTAACAAGACTTGGGTAACAAATTCTAGCTCCCATCACTCAGGTAAGTCACTTAGCTTCTTTGAAACTTGTTTTTGGTTATTTGTGAAAAAGGAGACAGTGATGCTACTTCTCAGAGTTAGTAGGAGGGTAAAATATCCTATATATAATAATTTTTATGTATGTATGTTTTTTTTTTTTTTTTTTTGTGGCAGAGTCTCACTGTTATCCAGGCTGGTCGTGAATTCCTGGGCTCAAGGGATCTTCCTGCGTTGGCTTCTTTAAGTGGTTCATATTAAAGGCACACACCACCGTGTATGCCTTAATGATTATGTCTAATTTATGTAGATGTTGTTGAAGTCTGTGGTAAATTAAGACCATTAGCAGCAATCCAACCTGGCTAGTAGTTGGAATGCTTGTTTGTTTTTTAAGTACTGAGGATTAAATCCAGGGACTTTTCGCTGAGCTACATCATTGGATCTTTTTTGTTTATCTTTTTGAGACAAGTTTTCACTGTGCAGTTCAGGCTGGCCCTGAGCTCACTTTGTAGCCCGGGCTGGTCTTGAATTCACACAGATCCTCCTGTCTCAGCCTACAGAGTGCTAGGATGACAGGTGTTCGCCACCATACCTGGCTTTTTTTTTCTTTCCATTCTTTTTTAAGTTCTCCACACTGGGCTCAAACTTGTAATATTCCTGCCTCAACTGCCCAGTGTGCTGGGACTGTAGGCATGCACCACCACACCTGGTCTCGTGAATTATATTGAACAAAATCATACAATATGTTATTTTCCTGTGCATGTGTTGCCTTTAAGTACTTGTCTTATCTTTTTCCTCATTTTTAATTTTTTAGTCTTATTAGTACATGTTAGTACAGTATAATAATTGACTTATTGTGGGGAACTAGACATGCACATGAAATCTCAGTTCCTTCCCCCATTCCCACCCCACTTTAACTTTTTAAACTGGAGCCTAGATCTAAACTTCAGGCAGATCAGGGTGGCCCTGTTCAGCAAGGAATAGATAGTACAAATGGGGATTTTAGGAACAGAGTTCCTGAAAGCATTCTGTTATTGCCTGCACATGCTGTTAGGCGGTCAAATATTTTCTTCTCTCTTCTTCTTTTTTTTTTTTTAAGTTTATTTTTTATTTTCTTCAACCACATTACATATTTGTTTGTGTTATGGCCGGCTCAGCCTTCCCTGGGGGGTGGGGGGCCATGCAGTACCTGGGGCCTGGGATCGAGCCCTGGTCCCTGCGCAGTGGCCTAAACTTCCCGACGCACGCACTTTAGACCGCTAAGCCATCTCACCAGCCCACTTTCTTCTCTCTTCTCCCTAAAGAGAAGTTAGGGTTCTGTAGGGATAGAGAGGTAGCAAAGGTCTTGTCCAGGTGTCTCTGCCAGAGAGCACTATGAATGTAAGTCCCCTTTTCTTTCTTAGTTACCTTCTACTTTTTTTTTGTGCCACACATCAAGGAAAGATGAGTTCTTGTGTCATCTGGCTGAGGCTGGGGCCTTATGAACATGACCTACAAACTACTTACTAATGACAGATGAGGGGAAAATATAAAATTATTTCCAATCCCTGGGGTTTTCAAGCTTTAAGTGTAACTCCAAGTTGTATAAGTTAAAGCAGTGATCTTGTTTTATCAGAGTGTGTGTTGTGGTTTGGTTTCTGTTTTATAAAGCACAGGTTGGATGAGGTGTTGGGGCTCACATCAGTAATCCCAGCACTTGGGAAACAGAGGCCGTAGTATCACCACAAACTGTGGGCCAGCCTGTGCTACATAGCAAGACCCTGTTAGAAAATATAAGTAAATGACAGATTGGAGTAGTCTTTGAGAAATAGATCAGCCTGAAAAATGAAGACAGCGCTTTCAAGGGATCCAGTGTGGAAACAAGTCACACAAGTGCCTGGTGCCGCTGTGCTGTGCTGCTGATGCCACACAGGCCCATGGACCCACCCAGTACCAGACACAGCGTGATTAAGCAAGCGCTCGTCTGTGCTTCTCAGAAAGACATAATACCAAGCTGGTATGGTGGCACACAAGTAATTCCAGCTGTTCAGGAAGGTGGAGGCAGCAGGACTCCAAATTCAAGGCCATCCCAGGCCACAGCCTCAGAAAAGAACAAGGGTTGGGGATGTAGCTCATTGTTACAGTGCTCCTGAGTTTGATTCCCAGTACCACCAAGAAAAGGTCTCAATATAAAGATAATCATCCTGTCCCTCCATGTGTGCTTTCCCAAGTTTAGAAGCACTTTGAGAAAACTAAGCATTTATTGGAAAAAAAAAAAGGAAACAAATCTGAGAACCTGTTAGGTAATAGGTGAGAGAAGGAAAGGTGCTGACAGGATCTTACTCGAACAAACCAGACTTGCTTTCTCCTACAGCTGCCTTTGTGACAGATTGTCCGCATTTGTGTGCGTTTACTTCCTGTGAGCTCTGTATTTAGATTTTTAAGTTTTAGAACTCTAAAACGGTCTTAAAGAATCTAGTTAAATTGCTACCCATTCCCTTCTGGGAAGTCTCAGTCCATGAAGAAACTACTATCCAAAGAAGTAAGACAGTTTTGCTCAACCTCAGTCATACAACCAGGAATGGGTCTACTACACCTATTTAATTCCTCCTGTTGTATAGGGCAGGGTTTTAAAGACTTGTATGGAGTTGACCCTTCAGCCCAGCTAGGAACTAAAGCTCTGTGGACACTGTCTTTGGAAGTTTTTCTTTGCAATCAGTTTCTGAAATCCAGCTAAATATCCACTTGGCCGTTCACAGATCTGGAAAACTTTGAAGCTAATAAAGATGGGATACATGTGGCAGATACTCCAGGCCCTGTCTTAGCTAGAGTTTAGTTCTGGTCACCCCTTGAACCAGCACCTTCAGTGTTACCTAGTGATTGAAAAGAATACAGCCCCTTCTAACTGAATTTATGTACCTCAGAAATTCCATTTGTGGATTGTTTTCAGTCTCTGACTTTAATAAGAAATTATTCTGCAGGCCAGCCTGATAGTCAGTGGACTAAAGCGCCTACTTAGGCAGAGTGCAGCGGCCGGGATTTGATCTCCTGTGTGCCTTGCTGGCCCTGCCTGCAGGGCACCATGAGACGGCAATTGAGACTGGACTTGGTGGAAGGTGCCTGTAATCCCAGCACTTGGGAGGCTGAAAACAGGAGAATCACTACAAGTCCAATCTGTGTAGTGAAACCCTGTAAACCCTATAGACCCTGTCCTAATTACAGAAAAAAAAAATTATTCTGGGGATATAGTATAGTCAAAAGTAGAATATGAGACCTAACACTTTTTTAATCAGATGAGATGGTACATGCCTATAATACCTTCACTTAGGCAGATGAGGTTGGAGGGTTTCTGGAAGTTTAAGGTTAGCCTGGGCTATGTAGTGAGTTTAAGGCCAGCCTGTACTATGTAGCAAGACCCTGTCTCAAAAAACAAAATTTTTAAAAATAGGATGTGTCAACATAGAAAAGCCAAAAACCAAAGAGTTTATGCCCCTGGAAACACAAATGTCAAGACTTTGATAAATTAAGTAGAGTTCCATTTATCTGACTGATTCATTAACTTATTAGACATGATCCAGCTTGTGAAGAACAGCATTTTGTCTCCAGGAACTTGGACCAGCATTTGCAGGATAAAGAGTGCGGATGAAGTCAGGCCAGTGACCCCCTAGAAAGCAAGAAGGAAGAAGTAGACTCTTGGGGCAGAGGGGTTGAGACAGACATTTCTGAAGCCAAATGGTGTTGAAATAATAAACTATGGGCCTTTTTCCTTGTCAGGGTAATCCAATTGAGAATGCCCAACTGCCCCTGATAAGAGTCACTCAGGAGTGAAGAGCTCCGCTACCAGGGAAAGCAGCTTATGTGTGCACTTCGGCTCAGGAATGTGCCAGCCCAGTGCTGGCCAAATGAGAAAAGGCTGCCGTAGGCCAGAGCACGCAGCCTCCTGAGAGGACAGAGGCTGCTGGCCTCTAGGCCAGGAAAGTTCTCTTGTCCAAGGGCAGTGCTTGAAGCTGGGTGTTGAAGCCTTTGACCTAGATTATTGGAAAGGGCAGCAGCTTCAACAGGAGATTTGTGTTGTCAGGATCCACCCCTCTTGGTCAGACCCTCTTATCATCTAGAACACTTAGGGAACAACAGCAGGAGTGCAGGCTGACACTGGGTCATAATTCAGGGAGTTGAGCAAAGTGACAGAACACACCAAGAAGTCAGACCTCTAGGCTCCCTTTGCTTGGGTTGAGGGGCCTAGAGCGTCTCTAGAAATAGTTGATACATTTTTTTTTTTTTTTTTTTTTTTTTTTTTTTAGTACCAGGTATCGAACTCAGGACCTTGCACTTGCCCAGCAGGCATTTGTGCTGCTGAACTATATCCCTGACCTAGAAATAGTTGAATTCTTGTAATTGTAATTTGGCACCAACTGAACAGAAGTTGGAGCTAGGTTTGATCTTAGGAAGATACCAAGATTTGTTTCTCTAATGGGATTTGATTTCTTCTGCTTTTACCTACTGCCACACTGCTGTCCCAGAAACAGACTGGTCACCTTCAGAGCACCTGTGGGCCTTGCCTGCACTCTTTGTTTACTGGACTGCTTGTGCCTTCAGTTTGGTGGCCTCCTAGGGTGGGAATTTTGGCCGCTTGGCTGGCGTGTCAGGTGTCTCCTGGGTTGTGAAATTGCTTAGCCTTCTTACTAGGAGCAGCAACATGGCACTTTTCTTCTGAAGGACTCTGGCAGCTTTTCTATCTTCTAAATTCAGACCATTGAGTTCAGTCCCGTGCAGGCCAAGCCAGGAACTAGAGCACAGAAACCTCTTCTTCTGTCCTAGCTTTGTAGGAAGCAGTAAAGTTAAGAACTAAGAGGACAGCTTTTACTACCATATCTAGTTTTATGATCTTTACTGGTAGTTTCATCTACTTATGCTTTTTAAATGTCTTTTATCCTCAAAGTGACAATTAGTAGGGTTATGGCATGAGGCAGTAGGTGGTAGGTATTATTATTATCTTTATATAATTAATTCTAAAAAGAGGATGGTTATTTCCATCAAGAGGGTATGATAGGGGGCTGGCGAGATGGTTCAGTGGTCTAAAGCGCCTGCTTAGGAATGCTCAGGCAACTGCAGAGACTGCAGTTCGATCCCCGGCACCACATGCTGCGCCAGCCCCACCACCAGGGCAGGCTGGGCCAGCCACAAAATAAATAAAGAAACAAACACAACAAGCAAACAAATAAATAAATAAAAATTAAAAAAAAAAGAGGGTATAATAGTATACTCCCATAATCCCAGCACTCTGGAGGCTGAGGCAGGAGGATTAAGAGTTCAAAGTCAATCTAGGCAATTCAGAGGAAAACTGTCTCAAAATAAACAGAACTGGGCATGTAGATTAATGGTACAGCATCCCTAGATATAGTTCCCAGTGCTGTGGAGGCAGAGAGAAGGGAAGACGGAGACAGAGATATATCTTAGAGAACTGTGAAAGTAGCCCTTACACAAAATGTCATTTAGTCACTGGACTATCAGTAGTCTGAGGACTACTGATCCAGGCAGGAAACAGGAAAACCTATTCCTTTCTGTGATGCTATGTATAACTTGCAATACATAAAAATTAAAAGAGGTGTCCCAAATTGTACCATAAATAATAACTGCCAGTTATCTTGGTATTTATCCATAGCTTATATTTCTTTTTCAGTTTAGGCCTATTGTAGGTCTATTCTTTAATTTTTTTAATATTTACTTAAAGCTTAAAAACTATTACCAGCAGGGCTTTCAGGATAGCTCAGTGGTTTGAGCACTTGTGCCTGGAATCCCAGTCTGGCACCAGGGTCGTTGGTTCGATCCCCAGACCTACCAGAAAGGGCGCCTGAGCCAGCCTCAAGAAAAAGCCTAGTACCAGCATAAATAACACCAGTCTGGAACTCTGAACAAAAAAAGTAGAATAATAATATCTTAGTTATACTCACTGCACTTTTTATTTCATGCATTGTACCAGTGTCTTTAATTTCATTTTTCTAGTAATTCATTTTATTATAGTTTATAAAACTATAGATCTGGAATGGATCAACATTAAAAAAAAAAACACTGGCTCCTGTACCATGGATAGTTTGAGAAGCACTATTTTAGAGGTCCATCTGACATCTCACCAGGATTCTGAATAGAAAATTCAGTTTGTTTTTCAGTACATCTTTACAAAAAGGTACTCTTTAAACTAGAACTGTCCTTACTGGTTCCCTGCTAGAAGCAAAACCTGCAGCTACAGGAGTTGCTCCTGTATGAATTTCTCTCTTGTTCTTGGTAATCTTTTGAACCTAGAAAGAAAACCCCCATTTTACCTAGATTTGTATTGTCCCTCTGCTTCTTTCTCTCTTCCCATCTTTCTCTGTCAGTGATGAGTAAGGATGACCCTGAAGATTTCTTTCCTAGTGGCTCTGCGTGAAATCTCCAGTACTGTAACAACAATGAATGGATCATAGGTTGAAAAACATTAAGTCCTATGTTTAAACTTTATAAAAACAGGTGCAATATATGTTTTGTTAGATTTTATATCTCAGTCTTATGCCATTTAACTTTATTTGGAGTGTTTGTAAATGGTGTTGCGTTTCAGTTTCCATACCCATATGTTCACTTGTACACAGTGGTCGTGGTACTATCTGCAAGAGGAAAATATAGGGGGAAAATCTTTGTGGCCTGGGATTAGGCAGAGCAAATATAGACAAGACACCAAAACATAATCCATAAAATAAATATTGATAAGTTAGACTCTATCAAAAGTAAAAATGTCTGTTCTGTGCAAAATGCTCTTTTTTTCCTTTTTTTTTTAGGGGAGGGTCTACATGGTGCTCAGGGTCTCACTACTAGATTGCACTTGTGATGATCCACCTGTTTACAGCCTTCCAAGAGCTGGATTACAGGCGCACCACCACACCCAGTCTGCGCCTGGTGGGTGGGGCCAGCACAGCAGGCCCAGGGATCAAACCACAGGGCCAGCCCTGGTGCCTGCTTGCAGGCGCTTTAACCTGCTGAGCTATTTAGCTGACCCTATTCAAAATACTCTTAAGAGGATAAGACAGCAAGCTTCAGACTGGGGCAAAATATCTGTAAATAACTATTTCAACTGTAAAGGACCTAAACATAGAATAAAGAAGTCTCTAAACTCAACAGTAAGCTAATAAAATTCAATTTTTAAAAAATGGACGAAGAAGGGCTGGTGAGATAGCTCAGCCGACTAAGCGCCTGCTTACATAGTGCACGAACCAGGGTTCCATCCCTGGAATCACATGCCGCACAGGCCGCACCCCTGGGCACACTGAGCCAGTCACAGAGACTGGGCATGGTGGTGCACGCCTGCCATCCCAGCACTGGGGAGACT
>PVKN010042316.1:0-10420 GCA_004027915.1 Capromys pilorides
TTTATTTATTTATTTTTTGTTTTTTTGAGAAAGGGTCTCGTTATGCAGTTCAGGCTGGCCTTGAGCTCACTTTTGTAGCCCAAGTTGGTCTCGAACTTGCACAGATCCCTCTGGCTCAGCCTCCCAAGTGCTGGGATTACAGGTGTGCGTCACCACACCCAGCTCAACAATATAGTTTAATTTTGAAGGTGGGAGTATTTAGAAAGATAAAGGGCACAATCTATGCATAATACTGGTTACATTTATGTAACTCTCGACTCAAAGAATTTCAGAATCAACAATTAACTGATGACACATTTCTGCAGTGTGAACTGGCATTACGTTCATTAGACGTCAGAGGGAAAAACGCTTTACTGTTCATCTGAAGTGATCTCCCAGCAACCAGCATGCTTTGCATACCACAGTTACTCAGTAAGTATTGTTGAAAGTGAAACACAAATGCCCAACATATACGCTGGCTCAATCACACGAGCACATGAGAGTTAATCTGACTCTGTCTCCTTGAGCTCAAAATAATACTCACTCACATCTGAATTTCAGAGGACTCGCGGAATCCTCCACTCAGAGAGAGACGAAGTGCCGGGGAATCCATCAGTTTCCACTGATTCCTCCAACTTGTGTAGACAACGGGCTGGATGGGGAGAGTGGCTTTCCACTCAACTGGTTTGAATCTTGGTTCTAAAATCCCTGGCTGAATGCACTGCGGCCTTGGTTTCCTGACTGCAAATGCACATAGAAATTCTTACTCTCAAAAGTGATGTGAGGAGTAAGTAGGAATGCACCCAGAGTGACTTCGGTTGCCTTTTATCTTTTATGGTGGTAGGGGCTGAACCAAGGGCCCAGCCCTACCTTTTCACTCTTACCTGCCTCATAAAAACCCAACGAGGGGCTGGGGAGATAGCTCCGTGGCACAAGTGCCTGCCTGGCAAGTGCAAGGTCGCGAGTTCAAGTCCCGGTCCCACAATAATAATAATAATAATAATAATAACAACAACAACAACAACAACAATAAACAGTGAGCTCAGGCCAAGTGCCACATCAGGACATTTGGAAGACAAGTGGCTGTGGATGACCAGGTTATCCTGCCAGGCCCTCCGTCACTGCCCAGCCCTAACCGGGCTGGAAACCACGTGTCATCTATCCATTTAACATTCTCAGGTTGGGCTGCCTATTTAAAGTGGAGCAAACATCACTCAACCTACCTGTGAAATGCAGGGAAAAGGTGAGCTGGGGGCGTGGGTATACCCTGAAAAGGCTACAAAGCACTCTACTGAGAAAAGCGTGAATGTGATCCCCGCCCCCTAAAAAACAACTAAGGAGCAATTTGATTCTGCTATTGTTATTATTCCAAAGAAAATAAAATACAGATAAGAGTCAGATGACAAGGATGAATGGGATGCTTGTTGGTTTAGTTTTAGGGACCACTTAATGTTGTCTTCCCTCTGCACTCTGCCCTCTGACCCCACTGCCATCACGGTCCTCTGAGCAGAACTCACTCCCCGCTTCCTATTTTATAGTACACTGTAACTATGTAAAACACCCCCCACTCCTATGCCCTATGTGGGGGAGGCAAACCACACTTTAAGCAAAAACACTGTTATTTTAAATGGCAATAGAGGTGTCTACACATCAGACATCAAAACCCAGGGTCATTATTCCCTTTTTCTTTCTAAGGAAAGGCAGAGCACAGCATGCAAGTCTTCCCTCTAAAAGGCAATGAGTATTTGCTAATGTTGAAAAATTAAATCACAAATTGTATAAGCAATCATTTTGGCTTGAAAGCAGAATAAAATTAAGTAGAACAGAAGGCAGTTTGATTCCTTTACCTAATGCTCCTCTATGAATCAGGAAGAAATGAGTTTCCCATTTAGTCTACCAACAAGATGAAGACCACAAGGAACAAATGAATTTACTACTCGAATATTCTTCCCACACTCACTTATATGCAAAAAGAAGCACAAGTCGTAGTAGACTGGACCATTTTAACCCATTTCTCTTAGCAATAGCAGGTAAGTAGCTTTGATGCATTGTAATGAATTAACAGCATCCTCAAGGTGCGTACAGGGCTCTGACCAGAGAGTTCCAGCCACAAGGGCACAGGCTGACCTTCTGACCTCTGACATCTATGAAGTCACCCTTGGCAGATTCTTCCACATGTAGCTGCTTTGTAAGCAGAACTGGAAGGAACTGGTTTGGGTTGGATCCAGTGGGTATAGAGGACATTGCCTGGTCATCACGCCACCTTTTTGTGAATCAGTCAACTTTCTTTGGCCTTTCAGTCCACTGCCACTCCTGACAAGAGCTGTCATCACCTCTGACTTTTCTTCTTTCCCTAAAGACACTCATGCAGAAGCCAAAGGACATGCGCTAGGGCAGCACTCAGTCCGGCCCGTCAAAGGCCACTTACTGCTAAAGGTTTTCAGGAGTGTCACCCACTAGCATCAATCAGGACAGAAGAAGCCAGTACCCATGGAGGCAGAAGCGCACACTGCTGCGGGGTCAAGGATTCCCTTGTAACTCCATGAAGCTCCCGCATGCAGCAGGCACTCATATCAGAAAGGTTCCCATTCTGCTTTCATGATGGCTGAGAATGCAATCTGGCTGGTCCTCAGCCACATGCAAAGCCTTTCTATCTACAGTGAGCTCCATAAGCAAGCCTCTAATCCCGGGCATTCTGGAAGCGACTTTAGCCCAGCTGCATCAGTCACTGAGTGCACACTGGGATGCTAAGCGGCTTTCTGGGAACACACTGCCCATACACGGCACACCGTGGGACGCAGGCGGATGCTCACGGGGGCTGGCTGAGCGCCTCTGATCTCTCTGCCTTTGGTAGCTGCATAGAATTCCTTTGGGCAACTCCTTCATTTCCTTCTTTGCCATCTTGAGGCAGCTGTTTGGATGTAACTAGAGTCAGAGAAGACAGCTTTACTGCTGGAAAGAACTCCCCACCAGCCTCCCCACCTCTTCTTCTTCACCTCCCAAGGAGGCAGGAGTCACCACTCCTCACCTTGCTCTGGCCTCCTCAGGCCCTCGCCCATGCTGGAGACCTGCTCCTCCTGGGACTCTGGCACAGGAGCCAGCCTCGAGACCCTCTCATAATCACCTAAGGCAGAATTCCCGAGCCTGTGACTAACCAAGTAGCATGGGTAACAAAAGACAAGAGGAAAAAGGGTTATGAGAGGAGACAGCAAAGTGTGTTGAGATGGAAAGACTGAGCAGCATCTGTACTCTCTTTGTTTGGGTTGGTTAATAAAGGTGACACAATCAGATTATGGCAAAAGAACGTGAACTCTGGCTGGGATCTGAGGAAAGGCCAGAACCCCGAGAAAGACCCTGTCACCATGGGGCTCAGCAATGGCCTCTACAGTGCTGAAGAGCTCCAGAGAACACTGCTCATGAATTTACTGCCCTAGCCTTACATCAGACCCCACCAGACTCTGAAACCCTGACTATGTGCTTCTGTAGTGCTTTAAGCCTGATCACCTCAGTGGTGACACCTATAGTCTGGAACAAAAGAAAGCCTTGTGCATGCCACAGTCCCCCATGGCTTTCCTTTGGAGTTCACAGTTAAAGCACAGAGCATTTGCTTCCACACGAAGAGTCTCACTTTGCTCCCACCATGGAGGTGAGATGGAGGCTCCTGGTAGACCAGCACACAGGACTGACCCCATCCCCAGGCTTAGGACTTCACAGCCAACGGGAGCAGAACTGGTAACAGCCTACCAGCTGTTGCTTCTCAAATCTAGGCAGTGATTCATCCATTGAAACATATGACTTAAAGAAATCTCTCAAAGAGAAATCTTTCTCCACTCAAGATTTATTATGTAATTGAACAACACAGGGGAGGGGAAAGTCCTTTTTTCATGTTTGTACTTGGATAGTTCAAATTTGAGCTAAGATACTATTAGGGATTTTAGAAGCATGAGACTGGGAAGAGGGAAGTTATAGATAAATCAAACTTTTAAATTAACATATCCTTAGAAGAAACACTAGTGATATCATTAAAACATTCCATCGAGCTCATTCAATATTTTCAACTAATAAAAGAGCGCTTCATGCAATGGAGGGAAGAAAGGGTCATTTGTGGAGATTACTGGCATCCCCAGGCAGCCAGTTCTATGATGAAAGAATCGAAATGTGCGCTTGCCTTCTAACCTCACATGCATGCTTCCCCGAGGCCATCCCAGAGCGTGACTTTCCTGCTATCTGGCAGAAAAGTCTGTTAGAAGTGTGTCAACTGTAGGGGCTTATGTAGCACACTTCACTGAACTCTTAGTTTTGTTTTACTTGAAGCACTGGAGATTGAACCCAGGGCCTTGCACATGCGAAGCACAAACTCTACCATAGAGCTATACTCTCAGTTCCAGAAAAACCTTTAAAAGCAGCAGAGGTTCCCATGCAGATATCCTTGCACATGGTTGGTTAAAAAAAAAAAAAAAATACCTGGAGTCATTTTGTGCACTAAGGATTTCATTTTCCTTTAAGCCAGAAGTGGCCTCTGATGCAGGAGACACAGAGTAAGTTTGAATCTTGCTGTCATGACCGGCGACTTCTGCATCCTCCCTAGGCCCAGCCATGCCAATGCTGAGCCGCCTCCACTTCTGCTGGTCTATCTCTGTCACGGGCCCAAAGTGCACAAACTTTTGCCTTGGGCTGGAAGCTTTCGCATAGGCCCTGGCTTTGCGGGTGGCAAAGTCGTTGCGGAGGGCAGTTTCCGCATTTATTTCTGGTGAAGGCTCAGGGGCACAGGTGTGCTGAGCATCGCCATCCCTAGTCAGAACCAGAAGTAAGTTCCAAAGATTTCTAGTACAAGGCAGTGAGAGGCTTCAAATACAAAAGCAGATGCACAAGAAACACTCCTATGGCTAGAGCAGAACTGCTTTTTTATTAACCAGACCAATAAAGAAACAATCATCCTCTTGTTTATGCAAGTAGTCTCTCTCTCCCTCCCTCCCTCCCTTCCTCCCCCTTCTTTTCCCTCATTTTATTTCTAGGGATTGAGCCCAGGCTTCGCGTATTCTAAGCATGCACTCTACTACTGAGCCATACCTTCTACTCTTCTATTGCTTTTAAGAAACCAGTGCCAACATAGGAAAACGTTATGCACAAAGGAATAATTCAAATTAATTACAAATCAAGTTTAAGTTCTTTATAGTAAATAAGTCTAGCAAACTAAATACCATACATAGTAAGCCAGTTGGTTAAAGAAGCTGTTTTCTGTTAATGTTGCTTTTGACTTTCTACATTAATAAGTTTCTTCTCATGCAGAATATGCTGGTTTCCAGAAGCTCTGTCATTTGAGAGGTACTTTTTCCAGCGATCACAATTTAAAATGAAACAAGGACCAGTATTTGATTCCATCAATGTTAAATAATACCAGAGCTGGGAAGAAAACCAGGGAAGACATGACACACCTCTTCTTTTCTGTCACTTTTAATCTCTCCCAAGTCTCCAAGTCGGCTTCAGTAATAGTGGAGGGAGTGATGAAGCGTGGAGCCTCGCGGCGAGGGGCAGGGCTGCCCTGGATCCTCCGCTGGGCCAGGTCATCCTTGTGCAGGTCTGGCACCTTCCTGAGGCCCTTCTCCACCAGTTCACTCTCCTGAGCTCGGATAACACAGGTCACTACTTCTGTTTGGCCCTGGTTTCTGTCAATTTGATCCAGGTCCCCGCATCATTAGGGAAAACAGGTTCAAGGAAGGGGACCAAACAAATGGAAGGTCAAGCATAGAAACTCAGAGGCGGGGGACAGAAAGAACAAAAGCACAGAAGCACCTTTCCCTTTCTTGAGAATACAGAATCTATTGATCAGTGTTGTGGCCACTTATCTCCACTGCCTCTTAAACACTACAATGAGACAGCTTCTTTCTGCTGACGACAGTCTCCAGTTTAGTCTGGGAAGAGCAGCCAGGGCTTGCTGAAAGACTGCTAAGAATGGTAATGTGACTTCAACTTGATAGTAATAAGGTGCAATTCCCACACTTTTCAAGTTACTATAGTAAATTCACGTTTTCTGATTAAATCCCTTAGCCCAGAATGCTTTCTACAGCATTGGTAAAATGTTAGCAATGAGCTCTGCATGATCCACATTTCAGGATTATTCTGGAGAAAGCTGAAATGTTTTTCACATAAGACACATCCCAACCATAAACCCACAACTGCCAAAGAGGACACTAAATGTCAACGTTCAGCCTCAGGGTCTGCTGCACAGCATCTATCAGGGTTGGCTACTGTAAACTCACAAAAGAGATTCACAGAGTCAGCACCCCTTTCTTTCTTGTGCTAGTAATCATTCACTCTCATTGATGCCAAACTGATAGTTTCAATTGTTCTTGTAAGAAATGAGCAATAGCTGGTACATAAAAATTTAATCCAAAGCTGTGGGCATCTATAAGGATAAAAATTTTATCATACGAAATTTCTAATATGCTTCTTGAGAGAAAAGAATCTTAATGCCACACATAAATAGGCTGACTTTTTTCAAAATGTGTTATCCAAGATAGAAAAATAAGAGATGTTCTTTTTTATTGTTATGCTTTGGCGCATTTACCATACCCATTCCAATAAGAAGGCTACAGAATTTTCTATTACTCTTAGCTTGGGGTAAAGGATATTTATTTATTTGTTTCCTAAGTTGTTTGACATTGTCTAGAGAAGTTGTGGTGTGCTCTAGACTCAGAACGGTGTCCCTAGCCAGAGAGTCAGTGACAACAGACAACTGTATCTGGGAACATCAGGAATTAAAATTGCATGAAGGAGAAAGGAAAACAAAAGGTAGATATAAAATCTAGCCCTTTTCCTAACTCAAATTGCAGATCAGCATTAATAAGCCTGGACACTTGGTAATGTCTGAGTCTTTGTCTCACTCACAACAACTGATCCCTCCCTAGGGCCCTCAGAATGGTTTGTTACAAGGTAAGGCAGCAAGGACGGCACAGGCCAAAATCTTAGGATGTGTCCTGTGAAAACCCCTCTGCTCTGCTCCCTGTTCTGCATCCAGGGGTCTTCGGTGTGTTTGTATCTGGTGTTTCCTTTAAGAAAGTACTAACTATTCTGCTGTGTGCAAAGAACCACGTTCAGATGTATAAAGCACAGCTAAGATGACAGTATTTTCAGTTCAGTGGACTTAGAAGCCTCTAGTAATGGGCACAAAAACAGTCAAGACACTAACTCTAACTGACTTGGCTACAAGGAAACCTTGAAGTCTGATAAACTCTGCAGGGTGCAGCTCCATAGGCAAACACCTCCGGGACAGCCTGGTTAGGACAACAAGCACTGCTCAAACTCATCTTGCCACAATTTTCCTTTCTCCACGCTGACATGTGCAGGTCAAACATCTCTTTTCTAAGTGGTTCAGAACAGAGGTATTTGGGAATTTAGATTTGCCGGGGTGGGGGTGGGGTTGAAGTAGACTGCATATACTTATGTAATGAGACATCTTGGGAATCAGACTTCAGCCTAAATACAAAATTCACTTATTTTTTATATATAAGGTGTGATCACAACAGATGGTGAATGGTCAAATTTTTAAAATTTATCACAATAAGAGGCAAACAATCCTCCTCAAAATATTTTCCCTTGCTCTGACGTGACCCATCATTCATGCCACCCTCTGGAGCAGCTCTAGAAGTCCTCTTTCCTGTGTGTTTCTAGTTGAGCAGTTGTGCCTCCCTCTAAGTCTTGACTTGATTCAAAACATTTACCCTTCACAGTCATTTTGACCGTAAGGAAGGGCCAGAAGTCACACGGTGACAGCTACCATGGATGAGGTGGATGAAAGCACACCAGAATGTTTTCATTCGATAAAAATGGCAGAAAAAATTTTAATCAATTCAGTACATGAAAGACAAGTTCTAGAGCTGCTTCACACGGTGGCAAGAATGGTGGGAAAAATTATGTTCAAAGTGAGGGGATATATTTTGAGGGGAAAATTACTGATAATATTTTTAATGTAATAAACTAAAAATTTAAATGTTTTCCATATTTTTGGACCACATCTCATAGGCTAATAGACCCAGCCTGAAGGTAGTTTCTATACAGTATTTTAGTGTACTTGTATTTTTTTTTAACCATTACCCGTTATATGAAGTCAGGTGTGGCATTTTTTGAGTTTTGGTGTCACATAAGGGCTCAAATATTTTAGATTTATGACATTTTTAAAAAAAAATTTCTTCTGTATTTAGGACAGGGTCTACAGGGTCTCACTACTTAGATTGGACTCACAGTGATCCTCCTGCTTTTGGCCTCCCAAATGCATGGATTACAGGCATGTGCCACTGTGCCCAGTCTCAATCGTGGTCTCAGAGTGCCCCAGCAGCAGGGCTGGCACAGCATGCCAGGGATCAAACCCCGGCTGCTGCACTCTGCCTAAGCTGGCACTTTAGTCCACTGAGCTATCAGGATGGCTGCAATTTTTGACATTTTGAATCTCCTTTTTTTTATGTATTTGGTACAAGGTTTCACTATGCATCTTGGACTTGTAGTGATCTTCCTGTTTTCAGTCTCCCAGCGCTGGGATTACGGGCGTGCACCACCACACTGGACCTGGTTGCCCGCACAGCATGTGGTGCCAGGGATTGAACCCTGGTCCCTGCACTTATCTAAGTAGTCACTTGGTCTGCTGAGCTATCTTGCCCACCTGAGTTTTGACATTTTGAACCTTGGCTTTTCACATTGGGAACACTCAACTTGATGTGGTAAAGTTGGAAGAAGGAAACTCATTTGCAAACCACTGCCATGACAGCACATACAGGTGTCCATTTTACATTCAAGGAGTTTTCGTTTATTGTTCTGTTTTGATGGGAAACATCCATCAGCATCTGTGTAGGTGACACTGGTGGTCACTCTCTGAGCCCTCATGATATAGGTCACTATCGATGTGTGAGACAAGAAAAAGCAAACTTCACTTTTTTCACTTCCAACAGCTAAAAGTTACAAAGAGAAATGAGGAGAGGAATAACTATGTCTTCTCCATCCTGCAAGCAGACTGGGGCAGCCTAGAGAGACACATGTCCAGCTGGCCAAGAGCGCCAGTTAATAAAACCAGCACCCAAATGTGGTGACGTGCCCTGACCCACACAACCCTGCTCTGGAATTCAATATTTATTTGATAAATTCAGCCCTACTTTGGACATGGCCACTCTACTCTCTGTCATGTGCATTTATGTATCCAGGAGAAATGGATATCTGGAGTTCATCTCAAAATACCTCACTGTATATTGCATAGAATTAGGCAGGGAAAGAGAAGAACGGGGGCTCTGATGCAAACCCCCTGGGCTTTGCTATGCTTTCTCTTTCGTAAACACACAGTGCACACCTTTTGTATTCCGGACCTTTCTTTTCCAAAACTCCCTTTGAGAGCTGTCGGCTGCCATCAGGATTCTCTGCATCTCTCCTTTGGTAAGGACCGTAGAGGAGCTGACTCAGAGGCACCACAGGCTTGGTTTGGTTCATCCTTACTCTCCGTGCAGCAAAGTCATCTTTTTCAAGGTCAGGCAGCCGGCATGAAATCTCCTCTTCTGCCTCTGAATCTTTGCTATGTTGCTTGGTCAAGAAGGAATTTTCCTTGCGAAGGATGATAGCACAAAGAGCTTCTTTCTCTTCACTTAATTGCTTTTGACTGATAAAGCAAAATTAAATGGAACTCCACATATGGTCAGAACCCCCAAAATGAAATCCCCGTCTCCGGGAAGAGAACTTTTTTATTATTGAAAAGTCCTCCCGATGCTGTTAGTGCACACAACATGGCTTTATTATTTTAGTGCAGAGCTGCAGCACCATTAAGGTGGGATTCAAAGCCTTGAACTTAGCCAGACATCAGTCATCTGAAAACTTAATTTGAAGGACTCCATTAACACTAAGAAAGCAGGATCCTAAATGACTCTGAAAGTGACAGTGCCAAAATCATTTCATGAAATTGGGGAAAAGCAGGAAGCTTTGTGGCTGTCCCTTTTTCCTTTGGCACACTGAGTGATGCATCCAATAGGTACATAATTTGTTTTTGACTAAGAGTGCAAATTCCTGAACTACCAAGAAACTGGCCTGAAGGAAAGCCAAGAGGGTGTGAGGACACAGCCAGGGCATGCACCAGACTGGAAAGCACGAGGAAGGGCCTTCTGCAGAACAGAGCCAACCCGAAGCATCTGGAAGAATTTCAGACCATGCACAGGGTGAGCGCAAGGCACAAGGTGTCTGTGTCCTCCACCCTCGCATTAGAGACCCTTTTCTTCTCTCTCCACAACTCTTCACCACCATTACAGCTTTTGTTAGATGCTAGATGTCCAGAACTTTATGGTAAGATTTTTTGCTAAAATGACTCTAAAATGATTCGCATGGGCTATTTCCATTTTCAAAGTAGTCTTGAGGGTCCCTTTGACATACAAACTTTAAATTGTTAAAGGTACACAATTTAACTATGAAATAG
>PVKN010042317.1:0-10410 GCA_004027915.1 Capromys pilorides
CCTCCCTTCTTTCCCTTCTTCCTGGGCAATAGGTAGCCTGCAGGGAGGCACCGGGCTGGTGCAGCTGCTAAGGTCATTAAGGAGCCAGCTCTTTCTGTTCTCCTGTTTCATGGTTAGCGTGTGGCATTTTTCCTCATGGTTGCAGAGTCGCTGTTGTACTTGTAGGCACCAAAGCTAATTTACAGGCAAGAAGAAAGGGTGAAATAAAAAACAGAGAGGGGGAAGCCTACTGCTAGAGGGGCCCTAGGAAGTGAAGCATTTTCCTTTCCCGCCTCTGCAGAGAAGGTAACGCAGAAGTCCGAGTGGGGTAGGGTGGGCAAACACAGTGCCGCAGTCCGCCCCGCGCCTTGTGCTCCCTCCCTGCCTGCCTTCCCCTCACAGTGGATGGTGACAGTGTGAGGACCATCTGTCCACTGAGGCTGTGGCCCCACTGCTCTGCCCCTTGCCTTCCACTTCCTGTGTCTCCAAGCCTTTCTGCTCTCTTGGATCTCACCACTCATGTCTTACGGCCGCTCAAATCATTCCAACACTGAACCAGTAAAGAAGGCTGAGGATTGTACTTAAGCGACCGTGAGACAGTGTTGATCTGGCCAGGAGCTCCTGGAGAGAAAGAGACAAAGGTCTGCCAGGCAGGTCTGCAAAAAGTCAGCGCTTCATGGACAGAGCCTTTGTGCTGTGGCCACAGGGCCAGATGCTATGAGATCAGCAAGTCACTGTCCCTCTGTGGACGGCCAGGACCTCTCTGCAGGAAAGGATGATGCCCGGTCTTTCAGGTTTTGTTTTGCTTCACTTTAAACTGAGGAAGATAATGTGCCTGCCCCAAAGGCTAATCCTGAGGGAACAGTGCAATCATGTACACAAAGATAAACAAATGCAGGCCCAGAGGGGAGAGTGACGCTCCCACCTACGAGTCCTGCATGCTCTGCATCTCCCACTGGGTGAGCAAAAGTGTTCTTTTCCTCTCTTCAACCTTATTCACATTCTATTTCTTTCTGTGCCACGGAGCATTTTCTATAATCAGCTCATCCACTCTTGAGGTTTCCAGTGGCTCTCAAGTCTGTATTTATAGCTCATACCTCCATCCTGCACTCCAAAGCCACGTGCCCACCTCTACACCTGATGGAAACGTGGGGTAGACACAGCCGCCTGGGCTGGAAATGCCTACAGGTGGAGCTCCCTCCCACCTGCACCTGTGTTTCTCCCTCATCATGTCTGTCCTAGTGAATGACATTGTAACCCACTGGCTTTGCAAGCTGGACACTGGGAGTCACCCGGGATGCCTTCCTGTCCTCCTTCCTGACCTTCGTTCCCCAGACGTTGTCGTCATCACACTCTGCTACCTCTACCTCCTCTCCGGGGCCACTCCCTTCATCCAGCCCATTGCCTCTCTCCTTTGTGACCTGCGCTGCTCCTCGCCCACCCTGCAGGTCATTTCCACCCTTCCATGCCTGTTAGGACCCCCCCTTTGCTCTAGGGAGTCGCATCTCTAGCTGCACATCCTGAACCATAACAGACCAACTTCTTCTTCTTTGCCAGATATTCAGTTATCAGCACTTTTTACAGTTAAAGGGCCACAATGACCCAGTTTTGACCAATGAAATGTGAATATCCGCCATGGGCTTCTGAGAAAGTTTGGATTTCCTAGAACCAGCAGCAGCTGATGGCAATACTGTGCCGTTCCACACCTTCCCACTTTGATAAGACTATTGTTGACCTGCAGCAGCCATCTTGCAGCTATGAGGGAATAAGCAAGAGAACAGATGCCCAACATGTGGAGGAAGGTGGAACAGGAGGGCACCACAGCTGGGTGGCTGACGGCAGCACAGAGCTGCCCAACCACCCTGAGGACGCCTTATTACTTTGAGGTTTCTCTTACTTGAGGCTCACAGCATTTCTGACTGATATAACCCTAATTAGTCTCCTTGGCTTTGTCCGCATTGTGTCCTGCCACTCATTTCCCAGACAGTACTCAAGGTGGTCTTTCACAAACACATTTCTGGTGCTGACATTTCCTTGCCTAATGCTTTTGATGGCTTCCCATCTATTATAAATTACACTGTACAGCCAGCTTTTCTAGCTTGGAACTCGAGTAAGCGCTGCTCCTTTGATCTCACTAACCACCTGAGCTCTGCTCTATTTAAAATGCCAGACATCTGGTGTCCCTTTTAGGCTGAGGTCCACAGTGTTCACCCAGCCCAACAGAGCCAATTTGGTGTCCAAATACCAAGATAAAGGAGCAGTCGGCCTGAGCCAGGCCCTCCTCAGTGGCCACCCCATGCGTCTTATCTGTAGGCTGGTCATATTCACCGACATATCCCCACCTGACACTGTGGTGGCCCCTTTGTTGATCCATACCCTTGCACTGGCCATGATGAGGAGTCTGCAGAGGGAGAAGCCCATGTCCACAGAAGGACAGGTGACTCCAGTCCATCTGAGGTCATAGAGCTGTGGGCTTTTGCTTGTACTCTTTTTAAAACATAGGATACAGAGGGGCTTCCGGACTCAGATGGGCAGATTGAAGCTCTTGAAGATCACAGGCTAAACTCACATACTGGCCAGTTCTGTTCTCTCAGCCTCTGCACGCCACTGTAGTAGGATGAAGCGGGGGACACAGCTCGCCCCCACCTGCTTCAGCACCAATGCTGCTGGGCTTCCGTGGTTTTTCTCATGAACACCAAATTCTTTCTCTGTTTTAGATGCAAATGTGCTCCTCTCTCTGCCAGGACATATTCCTGTGCTTTTACCTTGCTAATTCTTCGTTCTTCTCTCAGGCCTCAGGTTAGGTATCACCTCCTTAGACAAGTGTACCTGAGCTCCTGGGCATCCTCTTGCAAAAACCCCACAGGTTAAGCATAGCTTACATTTTTCTCAACCAAGTAAAATCTGTCTTGTTCACAGCTTAGTAGAAGAGCAATAAGCCAGGACCGGATAATAATTTGCTTCCCAGCTTACTGCTCTCCTTAAAGTAACCAAGCCACACCCCTTCTGGCACCCCACACACCTTCTGTAGGTTCCAGCAATGCATTTATTTCCCCCACCACACACTCAATCTCATTAAGGCACCAGTACGTGTGTACTTATCTGCCATGCTCTCTTAGGTTTGAGCTCCATTCATCTTTGTATTGCTCAAGCATGGAGCAGGCCTCCACGATGTTGACTTTATAAATGAATAAACCTGCAGTAATGAGAGTAGTGAGCACCTGGAAACTGAAGATTGGTGGTGGAAGTGGTGATGTTAGACTTGGTTTCTTGGCCTGAGTGGAGTATGGGAGGGTTCTTCCCATCTAATCTGCTTGGGGAAGTGGATAGAGAGCTCTGTGTTTCTGTATCCAAGTATGTATTTGCATATTTCCATGTAACTAGAAAAAATATGGAAAACCCTTAATAGAGATGGGGCAGCAGACGGCTCGGTCAGCAAGCCACAATGGCTGTTTTCAGAACTTCCAGTGGTTTTTGACTGTGTGAAGGGGGTGCAAGAGCCAAATCTGGTGGCAGAGGTTGGCAAGAGCTAACTGGTTGTATAGAAGACATGAGAGGAATTTGGGTTTTGCCCCTAAGAAGAAGACAACAGGGAAGATGAGGAAAAGATTTACTGAAGAATGTAGAAAGTGTCTAGGCCTGGAGCTGTAAAAATGACAAATGGAGTTTTAAAAATAAGACTAGAGAAGCTGGGGAGATAGCTGAAAGGTATAAGCGCCTACGTGGCAAGCGCAAGGTCCTGAGTTCAATCCCAGACCCAGCATCGTCACTGGGTGTTGTGACTCACGCCTGTAACCTTAGCACTCGGGAGGTTGAGACAGGAGGATGACTGCAAGTTCAAGACCAGCCTGAGATCTACAAAAGTGAGCACAAGACCAACCCCACAAATAAAAAAGTAAATAAGTAAATATTGTTTTATGTTGTTTGCATTACACTGCATCTTTTAATTTCTCCAAATTTTCCCTTTACAGAAGATAGTGTTTCTACCCTGTTCTGTGTCTAAATGAAAGTGGTATGGGAGAGGGGAAGCCACTCAGATGGCCAGATGACCCTGAACTGTAAGACTCATCAAGAGTGGGTGTGGCCTCTGGAACTGTGGGTTAGCCTGAGAGGGCCATCTGACCTTGCAGGCTACCAGGGTGCCAACGGCTCAGGTGCATCTGTCTGGATCTCAGGGTCCGTGTGACCCCATGGGCCCTCATACACGAATCTGCCTCTCAGGAGCAGTGAGGCTGTGCAGGCTCTCGTTGGAGAGCTGGTGGCTGTGCCTGAGGCTGTGTGTCCGTGTTTCTCCTGGAAAGTCACCCGGGGTCCTGTGGCATGTGCTGGGTCTTAGTCACTTTCCTATCTCTGGGGCACCCACAACTTACAGGTGGCCAGGCTGATTTAGGCCGTGGTCCGCGGCCTCCAAGGGAACAGTGAAGGACATGGTGGAGGAAGGCTCTTCAACTCAACGGAGCCAGAAAGCAGAGGGGAGGGGAGTGTGGGACAGGAGCGGAGCCTTGCAGGTCATGCTCCAAGAGACTTGCCACCAACCAGGCCCTGCCTCTTAGTGGCATATGTAGCTGCTGAACTCATCCCTGGATGAATCCCCTCGTGGGTATAGCAGCCCACGAACCCACCACCTCCAACACGCGAGGCCCTGGTGGGCCGGGCATTTTTTAACAAAACCACGGTGCGCAGCCAAGTGCTCATATCAGCACACTTTTCTCCTCACTCACTCTTCACTTGGGGGAGTAGAAGCCCTTCCCTCCTCAGAGCGGAGGCCTCCCCAGGACCCAGTCAGCTCTCCAAGCTGAGCCAAGCACCGAGCACTCCCTGCCCCTGGTTCTCCCCCTTCATTCACCCAGGCCTGTTTCCCTATCTTTTTCCTCCAGCCCCAAGAACAGCCAAGGCCTTAACCAACACCAGGAAAACACAAAATCAGGTCACCAGATGTGTTCCACGCGTTTCCTTGCTCCCGGCCCTCCTCGCCACAAGCCAATGGCTCTTCAGGACACATACAGCCAGCACTTGGCCTCCCCACAAAGCCAGCTGTGCCCCACTGAGACTGGGGAGCCCACACAGCTACTGCGAGGCCCACCCATGTCTCTGCACAGTGGCCGCCCTCACTTGCTCTGTCTAGACAGCCCAAAGCAACCAGGGGGATTACCCTCGGCCCGAATCACAGCGATACTTTTGCACCATGGGCAATGCCAGGTGTCCTCCTGCCTTGTCACTGCCCATCTTGGTGCAGGGCATCAAGGAAGTCTGTTGAAGGGCCCCGGCCGCACACTGGAGGGCCTGCAGCTTGCCTCTGTTTCTGAGCCTGGCTCTCTGGAGTTGGCCACTCCTGTGCCTGGGTCTCGCCTGGGCCTCGCCTGAGCTCTGGAATGAACAGCATCTGGAATTCTCATTGGAGGTTGTTTACCAGCCATTCACATGGCAGGTTAACAGCCCACAGCAGCCTGCCCCTGCCAGGGACTTTCAGGAACTATTTCTGCAAGCCAGCGTGGCCCAGTGCGGGCAGAGTGCCCCCCCCACACCCCCTCCACGTGGATGTGACTCACGCAGGCTCCTTGAGCTCTACGGAGAGCAGCCAGGACAGCCTGCGTGAAGCTGGGCTGAGTGTAGTTCAGGAGCAGGGAACAGCAGCGAGTCCCTGCTGGAATCCGTGCCCCCGCGCACTCTCCTCCCACTCCTGCTCGCCAAGGTACTGCCACTCAGGCCAGATTCAGCCTGGCGGGCGCTCTGCAGCTCGGGAGAAAACGCACCCCGCCCCCAACCTCCCACCCCGCAACCTTCCCACCCAGCTCATGCTGCAGTCAGCCCCTCAAAAAAGGAAAAGTGGATCAATCCCGTACACTCCTGCAGGGCGCTCCAGTGTACGACCTTGGTGTAACCGCATCACCACCCCGAGGCTACTATTTTCTTCACTTCAAAAAAAGAACAACCAAAGGATGAATCGATTGAGACAGAACACAGAGTAGTTTTAAGGAGTGAAACCACCGGGCACAATTATTATCGCAGTGGCTAGAGGCCATTTTCCAGCCATGCAAACCCATAGGCCAAACAATGGGGCGGGGTCCGGGAGAGCCCCCTGCTGTGCCGACAAGGGCTTGTCTATTCCGGCTCATCGCTGACAAATGGGCCACGGTTGGATTCCTAGTGAGGCGGCTGTGTGGGTGGCTACAGCGGCATGCAGGGAGCTCTCTCTACTTTCTATTTAGTTTTGTTGTCAACCTAAACTGTTCTAAAAATAGAGTAGATTCAATAAACAAATGCATTTTTGAAAATTAAACATAGATGAAATGACTTTTTATGATCAGATAGAAAGCGCTTTATACGAGTGTTAAATCTGAGGCACCTGCTCAGCACCCCACACCCCCTGGGAGGGAGAGCAGTGACCCACCCGGCTCCAGATGCTCATTAGAGCTCCGCATCTCGTCTGCTTCGTCCTTGGAGCCCCCCGTGTTCAGTGTCCTGCATGTGCCCCTGCCTGGACCCAGAGATGTGCCAGTACCTCTGCAGTCACAGCTGCTCACTGCCTGCCCCACCTGTCACAGCTGTCAGACTGCAGCAGCCTTGAGCCTCGCTTTGGCAGCATGGTCTGGAGCACGCAGTAGGGGTTCATTAAGTACCCGGGAGAGAGTGTGCGGAGGAGGCGTGCATGCAGCAGTGCGTGGACGATGAAGCAAAGAGGAAGGACAGAGGGAGGGACAGGAAAGAGAAGGAAGGCATGGAAGGAGAGAGGAAGCAGAAAAATGGCAAAGTCGGGCAGAGGCCACGGCAGGAAGAAGAAAAGGCTTAGTGCTGCTTGATTTGTCTGCCGTCTTGTTGCCTTCAGTCTTCTGCAGACTCAAAGGCCATTCTCAGCCATCTCCCTTCCTGCAGGCAAAGGACTTTGTACCAGCTCCCCCATGCCGGGCTGTGTGCTTCCCCTGAAGTCTTTAACCCTTAAAACAAGAACTGCCCTGCCCTTTCTACAAAATGGATGTGGTATTTAGGCAGAAAAGATCGGAGAGAGAAGTGGAAAAATCTTGGGTTTGGAGCTTCAGCTGACTGCCCTCCTTTGGAATAAAAGCTCCTTCAGCCCCTGGCCGAGGGGCAGGAGGCAGAGCCAACAGTAACACTGGATGCCAGGGCGTGGGGAGGAGAGCAGGAGGCGCTTCAGAGGAGCTGGCACAGGGGAATGAGCTCGGAGCCCAGGGGGACAGAGGTGGCTCATCTTGGAGACTGAAGCACAGTCCCCTTGCTTGTCTCCAGCCAGCCAGAAGCCATCGCCCGGGGTGTGGGCAGAGCACTGTCCTGTCCTGGGAGCGCGAAAGGGACCAGAGCAGGCAGCTCTGAGGAGACCCTCGGCAGCTCCTTCAGTGCCTGACTCGTGGAATGTGCCCCAAAGTGTCAGCCAGGAAAAGAACCAATGAGTCACCCTGACCCAAGGAATGGACTTTGACCTTAGTCCGGCCCAACACACTAGGGAATAGGAAGTATACCTGAAGACCAAGGATAAACAGAACCCCTCTGAATGAGGGACTGCTATGGGGCAGCCCCGTGCACACTTGGGGCCAGGTGAGCCTGGCTGGGGAGCATCCCCAAGGGTGCTGGGGGGCTGGGACAGGCCTGGGGGGGGCAGAAAGAAGTCACCCCCCTCCCCTTCATGGATGGGTGTTGTACAAGCAGGGCTGGTGTTCCCACGGACTCAGCAGCTGGAGGAGCTATCACAGCGTGGTCACACAGGTCTTGAATAATCTCTCTGAGTCTTTGTTTACAGCCTCAGTTGTGCCTATAGAAGTAAAGGGTAACGGCTTAGGTTTCTGAGAGCAGAGTCCAAATGAATTTCTACAAGAAAGGACAGAGAGGCGTGGGAGGAAGCCGGGAGCCATGGAAAGGACTGGGGAGGGGCTGCGCACTGACCAGCAGCGCTGGCTACCCTGGGTCTTTTTCTGTTTTGTTTTGTCAGAGAGGGAGATGGGAGCAGCTGTGGAGACCAAGCAGGGGGAAGTTCAACAGGCTCACAAGCAAGGCTGCTGGGTGATGTGAGCCGTGTGACGTCACGTGGGCACAGGGCATGGGGAACGCGAAGACCCACACGGCACTAAGACTTCTGGAGCTGAGCAAATGAGCCCTGGACATTTAGTCTGCCACAGTAGACTGTGGTGGGGAGGAAGCAGAAAATACTCCATTTCCTTTTAGTTTCACCTTCCTAGCAGAAGACATCGCTTATCTTGTATTGATTCTACCCCTTCCTTCCTAATAGCACCACAGTTTATTGTGCAGATAAGATAAAGTGCTTCCCAGACCCCCTTGCAGCTGGGAGGAGCCCTGAGGCTCTGCAGAGGCTGCTGGAGGACATGTGGGAAAGCCTGGCTCTCCAGGGATAGCTCTTGCTTTTTGCTATTTCTTTTTGCCTCTTCCTCCCTGGAGCATGTGATAGGAGACAAGGCAAACGTGAAGGACGATGGAGCAGAAGGGCCCTGCGCAGTCTGATTTCCTGCCCGGTAAAGTAAAAGAGAAGCCAGATAACATGGATTCTGCCACAGCCAGGGTGCCGTCCTGCTGGTCTCATGGCCCTCACCATGGCTGGATTGCTTGTGAGATAAGACAAGCAAGTCTCAACCACAGAAGCAAAACTGTATGGGTAAGGGTATTATTTCTAGACCTGGCTTCTTTGGGCCTGGTGTCTTGGAGAGGTAGGACCTCCATCCCACTAGCTTCGCACCCTGAGGTGGAACCACTGGCCACATTTTAAGAGGCAGGACTTTGGGTCCTCAGGGTGTTCCACGACTGGGCAAAGGCAGTGGGAAGAGGAGTTGTGAAGTTCGTGGTTGCCTGCCTTCTCTAGCCTGGAATGGGGAACTCTACTGCAGCCAGCCTATAGCCTACTCCTGTCTTCATTTTCTCAGGGTTGGAAGAAAAAGAAAGGAGAACAGTAATGGCCAAGCTTCCCGAGGACGCTCAGATGGGTCGCTGTGCCCTATTCAAAGGCTAGTTCCAGCCCCACCCATACAAACACACAGACGTGCACATAGACACACACACAGACAGGCCGTTTTCCCCCATTGCTGCCCACCTACTCATTTACCAAATTTGCTTTCTTGTGGAGCCTTCAGAGATGCCCCAGAGTTGCCAGGAGACCTAAGTCCAACTCCTGGCCTGGTCACTAACTGCATGACCTGAGTTGGACGTGACACCTGCTCACTGTGAGGTCATCTGCTGGTTTCTGGCTCAGACTCTTGCAGCTTGCAGCACAGAGCCCTCAGCCTTCTGTCATAGACTTTTCAGCCTGCCATTGTGGACCCATCAACCTCCTGAGGCGGACACACACAGGAGGCTGTAGTGAGCTCCGCACTGTCTCCTGAATGCTTCAGTCTCCAGTGTGCAGGCAGATCAGCTGTGCTCTTCCTCATCCAACCCTGTTGTGGTCCTGGAAGCCCATCTGGTAAGTTCACATATGCTTGTATAACTTGTGTTCTTTTGGTTTCTCTAGTAAACAGGAATACACTCCTCCAACTAGGCCCTACTCCCTAACAGCACATCCAGCTACAAATTCATCAATGAATGGTCCACTAGTGAATACAGTGACCCCATGCTCCTATCACTGCCCAAAACTGGTTGTTGATCCCTGGTCGAGGGCCAGTTCCTCCCCCTCCCCACATGCACACACAAGTACATATAGGCACTTAGCTGCTCTAAACATACAATTCCACCTCTGCACCGATCAGACTTTTGTAGGACACCTTCTATCTAAACCTTAACAGCCATACATTCTTGAAGACATCTTCTTAGACGGCAGGTCACATCACCCCTATGGCCTGATCAGTCTAGCAGAGAGAAAACTGTCCCCCCAAGGGCCCCTGCTGGTCACACGTATGTTTAAGACTATGATATTTTAATTCATAAAGAAACTTTTCTAGGTTGGGGTATGGCTAAGTGGTCAGAGCACTTACTGACAGTGCCAGGCCCCGAGTTCAGTCCCTAGTACCACAAAACCAAAATAAAAGACTTTTTCTGGTTGGGCCTGCCCCCAGCTTTACCTTCTGCTCTTTCTACATTTGTCAGAGAGAGAGAGAAAGAAAGAGAGAGAGAGAGAGAGAGAGAATGAGAGAGAGAGAGACAGACAGACAGACAGACAGACAGAGACAGACAGAGACAGACAGAGACAGGGAGACAGAGAGAGAGAGAGAGAGAGAGGAGGGAATTGCAGTAGTAAGGATCTTTTATTGGAAAAAATAATTCCTCTGGCCCAATCCTGAGTTCCAGGCACCAAAGGAAACCCAGCTCTAATCTGAGTACTACAAGAGAGTGTGAGTGGTGAAATTGCAGGTATTCCAGAGGACCCTGGTTCAAAGCAACTGCTTTCCTCTTCTATGGTCTCTGTTGAGGAGCAGCTCTTGCAGCCATCCATGGGTGGTTTCCTTAAAAAAAAAAAAAAAAAAAAAAAAAAAAAAA
>PVKN010042318.1:0-10402 GCA_004027915.1 Capromys pilorides
AGCAGACAGAAATTAGGGACAACTTGTCTTTCACGATTATATTAAAAAATGAAATACTTAGGTAACCTTTATAAAAAGAAAAGTGACATTTTGTCCAGCAAACATTACAGTGCTCTGAAGAAAGACATCAAAGGTTATTTCAGAAAATGGAAAGATGCTCATTGTTCATGCATAAGAAGAGTCAACATTGTGAAAATGGTCAGACTCCCAAAATTATTATACAATTTCAATGCAGTTCCTTCAACATACCATTAATACCCCACACAGACTTAGAAAAAACATTTCTAAAATTTATCTGAAACCAGAAGAGACACAGAATGGTAAAAATAACAATTGGTAGCAAAGGAATGGCAAGAGGCATCACAATCCCTAGCTTAAAGTTATACCACAAAGCAACTGTGAAACATCCACATGGTACTCACAAACAAATAAATAAATAATAATAATAATAATAATAATAATAATAATACAGCCCTGAGAATCAGTGTAACAGATTAGAAGATGAGGACACCAATGTGTATTGCTATGCACTACAGTGAAAATGGATAAAAGATTTAAATGATAAAACAGGAACACTAAATCGCTAAAAGAACATAGTCCATAGAAACCTTGAAGTAATAAGATTAGGCAGAGAGTTCTTGAAGAAAGAAAAAAGCATAAAGAAAATACATTAACAAAACAAGAGTTGGGATCTCATGTTTTGAAATGTTATTTTTTGAAAATCAGAGAAATGACCAGCAGAGCAAAAGAAAGCACAAATTGGGAAAAAAATTTAGCCAACTTTCCATCAGACAAAGAATTTCTATCAAAAACATATAAAGAATAAGAAAGAATCAGGCCCCCAACATTCCAAGTTTCAATGCAAAAATCTCATCTGAAATGAATATACACTTCTTTGACAAAGAGATAGAAATGGCAAATAAATATGTTGAAATACAATGAACATCACTGGTCATCTGAGAAAAAATTTTTAAAAAGAATTTATAATTTATTATTTGATAACACAGAATATAGCTGAAGATAGTACAAATGAATTATGGACCCATTGTAAAAATCTACTTTTGTAAGTATAAATTGATTTTTGTTTTTTTTTTGTGAATAAAATTTCTTTTTTGATGGTGTTACAAAAAAGAAATGCAATTTAAAGCAACACTGAAATTCCTTCTCACCCCAGAAAGAGTGGCTATCATCAAGAATACCAGCAATAACAAATGCTGGAGGGGCTCTAGAGAAAAAAGAGCCCTTGTCCACTGTTGATGGGAGTGCAGGCTGGTATAACCACTATGAATCTCAGCGTGGAGATTTCTCAAAAAGCTAGCACTGGAGGTTCAATTGAACCCAGCTCTACCCCTTCCAGGTATATTTATAGAGGAATTAAAAACATCACACCACAAACATAAGTGTACTTAATTTCATAGCAGTGCAGTTTGTCATAGCTAAATCTGGGAGGCAACCCAAATGCCCAACAACTGAGAAAAGCATCAAAAAGTTGTGCTTCTACACAGAAGAGTATTACTCAGCTATAAAAAGACAAACATGAGGCTTTTACTTGTAATGTTAGGCACTTAGAGACCATACACATTAGTGAAATGAATCAGACCTTCAAGTGCAAACACTGTACTGTCTGGCTTGCTTAAGGATCTAAAAGTGTAAATAAAACCTGAAAGGTAAAATACATATTATGAAAGATAAGGCATCTGCTCAAAGAGAGAAATAAAATTTGGATGAGGAAAAGGGTCAAAAACATAAGGGAAGTGAATAAGATGTATTTTTGTATTCATACAGGATAATGTGAATAATTGTATAGATGATTCCTGAAGGTCTATTGAAAGGTGCAGTTAATGCTTACATTGTACTCTGATTCTTAGAACATTTTGAACAAATTTGCATGCTTGTGAATGGTAATCTAAGCAACAAATTTGAAAACAATATTAAACAATATAACAGCTATTACTGACTTACTACTTTTTAGTGAAATTCTGTATCATTTCTAATTAACTTATGTTTTAGTCTCTTTACAAAGGTAACAACACATGATGTTTGTATTTAAACAGTTTGACAATCCAAAATTTCCATAAAATTTCAGTATTTCCTCTTTCTGAGGACATTTGTAAATGAAAGGAATAGTTCTCCTGACCAACTGGTACCTGCCCTGGTTACTCTTCTGTCATTGCTGGAACAATACACACCAAACTCAGAATGATGGGAGGAAAGATGGATTTAGATCACAGTTAGTGCAGGTTTCAGCCCATACTCAGCTGGCTCAAAGGAGAAATAAAACCGGGAAGACTGCTGCAGTTGGCAACACTTCATGCAGGAAGAAACAGCAAAGAGAGAAAGGAAGAGCAGGCGCTGTGGCAGCGAGCAAGCTACTCTCCCTGTCTCATGCTGTCTGCAGATTACCCACTTACACCGGTAATCACCTCATTGGATCATGAGTGAATCACAAAGTCTACAACTAGTCCGAGTGACTGCATGGGGCTTTGGGAGGACGAGCAGGCACACACCATAATGGGTTCAAACAATGTGTCCTGCCCTGTGTTGACACGGTTCTTTCTGTTTGTGGACTATAAGGTGACATTCTGAGACTCCCCATTGTTCAGAGCAGGAATCTCAACCTTGATCCACACATATTTCTTTTCACTTTGTTGTTCCATGTGACACTGGTTTTAGGCACAGGCAGAATGCAAGAGTTCTAAGGTGAAGAATGCTTCCACTTAGATTTCAGAAGGCCCGGGAGCCAGAAAATGAGCCTTGGAAAGGCAATGTGTCAAGCAGAGAGAAAGAACGCTCACATGCAGTAAAAAGCACAGAAGTTTGGAAAAACCCGAAGTGGGCATCATCCCAGAAAAACTGCAAGGAGGGGACAAAGCAGGCTGGAGAGATAAACCATGGGACCTAGTACTAAAAGTGTCGCAGTTGTGGAGATCCGTGGAGATCACAGTTGGCCCCAGATTGCTTCAGATGTTCCACATGCACTCACAGAATGTTTTCCCTTCTGGATTTTGGACGAGCTTTGTTCCCAACCCTTTGTATTCCCTTGTTTGTAACTTTTGGAATGTTAATTTTTTTTTTTTTTTTTTTTTTTTTTTTTTTTTTTTTTTTTTTTTTTTTTTTTTTTTTTTTTTTTTTTTTTTTTTTTTTTTTTTTTTTTTTTTTTTTTTTTTTTTTTTTTTTTTTTTTTTTTTTTTTTTGCCATTGAATGTTGGAAGCTTTTAACTTTTCATTTGTACGTAGCCTCAGAGCTAAGTCTTTGCCTTTGGTCCTGGAGGAGACTTGGGGCTTGCACATTTCAGGGAATTCTTAGAGATGGACTAAAATGTCTTTTGCAAACAATCTTCCCTGACCTCTGTTGACATGTGCATGAGTCTTTGAGATGCCAGGGAAAGAATGTTATGATTTGTGCCTAGTTACCTTCCGCCGTCCCCCCAAAATTCTCATGAGGCTTTAGGGTGGTTTCTATGTTTTGTAATTAATTTATGACAGAGTTCTGGAATTGTGAATCTTAGTGTTACTGGGATTATGGGTGTGAGTGATATACACCCCCTGGGGTAGATAGCCTGCAGATAACAGAAGGCAGGGAAAAAGTCTTGCTCTCTACCACTGCTCCCCTTTTAGGCTTTTTCTGCTTTGCTGTTATTCAGACTCTGGGATCTATTGCCCTCTGCCATGTGCAAAACTACCTTGGAGCCAGCTGAGTGTGGACTGAATCTGCACCAAACCCTGAGTTAATTGAAACTTTCCATACTTAATGTTGAGTATTGTGTGATTTATCCCAGCAATGACAGATTAAATGACACAAATATTCAATAATTAGATGTATTCTAGGTTTTGCTTCCATTGAAAAATAGGTTTCTAAATTTTTTTGCCAAGAAATCAAGGTGGGGGTCATCCAAAAATGAAGAGAAAAAGCTAATATTGGACTTGAAAATACATCATACGTGTATGCAATTGCTGTTGAGTTTATGTGTGACTTCAGCTCTCACAGTGCCAATTGGATTCTAAATGCTAAGGGTAGTTAATTCCTAAAGGCAAGGCTTCATTGATTTTTATATTCTCCATTTTGTAAATTATCTACCATTACCTTCTCTGTTTAAACAACTGAATCACTCCTCTGCTAAGGATTAATCTAAGGAAATATGAAAGATTAACTGAGAAAAGCAAACTCAGCCATGTTCACTTTATTTTCAACAGAAGAAAACATTTATACAGCAGATAACTGTCTAGAACAGAAACAGTGACTTCACAGTTAAAGTGACGGGGCCCCTCACGGATCACAACACAAGGAAATGCAGTGGCTAAGGTTGGAGGACAGATGAAGAAATCTGAATCCTTTTTCAGTGCAGGCTTGTACAGAATCTAAGGCTCAGGATATGCATAATGATGGAAGCACATCAGAAAGACAGCTCAGAAAGGCATCCTTAGAAACCTCCACAATGTGGAAATCTTCAGCACTTAACATGCTAAAGAGAACACAAGCAAAATTAAACCAGCAGCACTCAGATCTCTCCCTCTCAGCCCAGTCCTTCTGCCCATAGCTAACAGAATCCCAGTCCCACATTGTACACTACGCCATCACATTAGGACAAAGCTTGCAGATCAGCATCAGCAACCCTGGGTACCCTCTCTGGCAGAGACTGGCGAAAGTAAACCACTCTCACACACACTCCAGTCCTGTCCAGAACTTACATATGCAGAACATTTCCTCTCACTGTGACCTCCCTGTGAACTTCAGGTGAAAGGGAATCTGCTACTGGAGTGAGGAGCAGACGAGCCATCTCTGCCTCCAGGTAAAAGTGGAAAGACAATGTAAGGCGGCTGGTGGGACCCGGTTAAGGTGCCTTCATGACATAGGCTGCCTTGCTGCCAGACCGTCGCCCTCTCAGTCTACCCCAGACAACTTCCAGGATGTCTTTGGCCTCTGTCTGCCCATCCAGCACCCAGCCCCACTACCCTTGTTTCCCCACTCTTCGATGTCCCCACTGGATGCTCCCCCTTTGCCTCCTCCGTCCATCCCTGTGCTCAAGGACCACCTCCAGCAGACCCTTAGAAAGGATACAACTCCTTCAAATCTCGCTCAGCTTCCTTGACAGAGGCCGAGGCGAGGTCACACAGCGCCAAGCCCTGTCTTGCCCCCTGTTTCTGAGGACCTTCCAGGGCCACGGCACCTTGTTCTCCCTCACCTGTGCCTCCTCCGACTCCAGGGACTTTAGGGCCACCACCAGCAGCAGAATCATCCTGCCCTCCACGGGCACCCTCCCTGTCATCCTCAGGGGCCTTCACGGCTCACTAACTTGTCCACTCGATGTCGATTTCGACCACTCCTGCTAACACACGGTCCGTTAAACCAAGACGGAGAATGCTGAGCGCCTCAATGGTTCTACCTACAATGCCACAGCCGATGCCTGCTGTGCATGCACAATTGGTCCTTTAGCCCAAGGCAGCAACCCATAGCTAATCACTGCTAACACTTCCACGCAAGCCATGGGGCCTTGAAAGACTTGTGAGCTAAGATAGTTCTGATTGTTGTTAGGAGGCTCTGGACCTAGGAACTGAGGGCCTCTGTGACTGCACAGAGCGTAGAGCACACAGACACCTATAGGGGCTTCCTGAGATACCTTCAGTACTGCAGTTCATTGCAGCAGGTCATCCTCACCAGGAGGTATCTCTGTGGCCTTACAAGGTAAATTAGGTAAAGTATGGCAGAAACAACCAGAGCACACTATGCTTGAAAGAAACATCTAAATAAATGAATAATTAAAGAATACCAGTCCTCAGGTCTTTCTGGTCCTTCAGCCAGAAACACTACTGTGCACAAACGATTAGCAAATCCACAAATTAGGGGAACCATGCCTCACAAAACAACATCAATATAGTACTCTGAAAAAATATGTGAAAGAGGATATGAGACACTGAGAAGATATTTCTTGCTGTTGCATAGAAAGTACCAACACTGTAAAAATTACTGTACAGATTCAGTGCAGTTCCTACTGAAATCCTATCAGTACACATCACGGAATTAGAGAAAACATTGTTAATATTTGTCTTGAACCAGAGAAGACAGACAATATAAAAATAAAGCCTGGGGAACAAAGGAAACACAAGAGGCATCACCACACCTGACTTGAAAGTGTTTCAAGGAATGTGACAAAATCAGCAAGTTACTGAGAAAAAAAAAAAAAAAGACCTGAGCATCAATGGATGTGACTTGAAGATTCAGACACAACTACAACCACACTTAGCCAATTTGTCTTTGATAGGCCAAACATAGTCTTGTAGAGCATACACCCCAAACAACAACAAAGAGTGGCACAACAAAGTGGAAAGAAATACATGTGGAGCAAGTTTGGGTTTCCAGCTGAGAATAATGGAGAGTCTCCGAATTCCACCTTGTAGTCCATCACATACACAAAGCACAAGGGAGATGGCTTGAAACATTGCATTTTAGAGACACAGAAACTAAGGAAAAGGGAAAAATGGTACAAGATTTTACATTCCTTGAGAAGACAGTGAAAAGATCCCACAACAATGGACAGAATCTAGGAGAACCGTGCTGGATGAATGAGGAGGGACGGCAAGTTTGACAGTGATGGATGACATCATTTCCATCTACTCACCACAAATGGGGTGCATGCAATATGAATTTTAAAAGAACAGAAAAGAAAGACACTGGTATGAATAAGAGAAGTGAGAGAGTACAGAATAGAGGAAAAATATGCATATAAAGAGAACAGATTGTTAGAGTAGAAAATGTGCATAGCTGAGGACATGAAGAACATTCAGAGTTCAGGGAGCTGGTGATTTCAGCTCAGAGGAAGAGAGAAGAGTCACAGAGAGACAAAACCTGCCCATTCCCTGTGGGGCTCATTCCTAGAGTCAACAGTCCAGAGATGAGAATGGGCATGTGAGGAATTTCTGTCTCCTGAAAAAGAATCTGGCCCTTAAGTGTGCTTAGTGTAACCCTACTCAACTCATCACAGAAAAGGGAGGAGTGACCAAGGGCACCCTAGGAAATAAGAAGAACAGAATGCCTAATACTTCAGAAGGGTAATCTATCTTACTCTTGAAAGCTGTGCTGAATACCTGTAGTTCATTCTCCAATCAGGGCTCATGAAAATGAAACCTTGAACAATTCATGAAATAACAACCTGGAAACCTGCTAGCAATGCAGGAGTTCTCAGCAGTCAAGGATCCAAGGGAGGTCGCACTGAACTAGAGTTCACTAGAGATAAAAAATAACAACAGATCTCAACCGTTCCTGAGCAGAGGAATTAGTGAAAAAGGTAATCCTGGTTGAACTATAGGCAAATACTGGCCTTCATTTACACACAAACAACTAGGAAGAATATATGAACTATTAATAAGGTTACGACACAGTATGGGCACAGCTTCCTTTCAAAAATCTTTTAACTATTTATTTGTTTACTTATTTGATATAGCATCTCACTACACAGCTGGGACTCAGAGTGATCCTCCGGTGTCAGCCTCCCCCACACTGGGATTACAGGAGTGTGCCACCTTGCCCGGTTTCAGTAGCCTGGATGGCACTCCCAGGCATCAACACGTGCATGGTATGTGGTACAATGGCTCGAACCCAGGATCTTCCCTCTGTCAGGCAGGTGCTTAGACGGCCAAGTTTTCTCATTATCTTCCAGAGGAATCACATGTTTGCAACATTTATTGTGAAGCTATTGCCTGGATGTATACAAATATGCATTAAGTTCTATACTTCACCACTTAGAAGAGGTACCTCCTATTATTAAACCATGTACTGTAAAGAACCTTTGAGTTGTTTGTGTGTCTAAAAATTATATATATTTTCTGAAGGTTAAGATAAGAGAAAAGGTCTCTTTATAACTTCTTGACTAAGGTAAATGTTTTTCAAGACCTTCTGTTTAAATGCACACAGCAAGGGAATAAATGCCTTTTACATGCCATTTCAGGTAATTGGAGAGAAACGTAACATCCATGGGCTCCTTCCTCTAGGTGAATAAGGACCCCTTGCCATGAAAGACGAGGTATGAGGAATGGAATTGTTATATAAATGAAGCTATTTCTGTGACGTGGAATTACTATGAGCCAAACCGCCATGGTTGAAAAGACTGACGCACAAGAATATTTATGGACTTTCTGCAAAGGAGGTGGGCCTTGTGGAGATCTAATGTACAGTAATTGTGGTGCAGGGTAGCTTTTGCTTTCATTTAAACCTAGGTTTCTGAATGTTTTTGCCAAGAGATCAAGCTGAGGCACATTAAAAAATAGAAGGAAAACATCTAATATTGGACTTGCAAATGAAAACAACATTTATACAGCTCCTACTCACTGTATTTGTGACTTCAACTCTCCCAGTGCCAATGGGGTTCAAAATGCTCTGGGTGGTTAATGCTGAAAGGCAAGACTTCAGAGTTTCACATTTCTCCATTTCTAAGTTCTCTTCAATTATCTTGTCAGTTTAACCCACAGAATCCCTCCTCTCCAGGGGACAAATGTAAGGAAAGTGAAACATTAATTGATAAAAGCACAAGTTCACTTTATTATCAATAGGACCAAACATTTACACAGCAGCAGACAGTCTAGAGAATAAACAGTACTCCTACGATAACAGTGGCAGGGAAAATCAGGAATGGCAGCCCTAGGGCGTTCACTGCCCAGGATTACAGGACAGATGAAGAAACCGGAATCCTTTGTACAGCCGAGGATTGTTCAGAAACTAAGGTTCAGAGCAGTGCAATAAAGGAAACACCGTGGAAAGATGGTTCACCAGGGTCTCCATAGAGGCATTACAAGGTGGGAATCTTCCCCAGTTAACAGGCTAAAGAGAACAGAAACAAAATCACGCTGAAATCACTCTGATCTCTCCATCTCTGATGAATCCCTGTGTGCACAGCTTATGGAGCCCCTGTCACGCCCTGCACACCACACCCTCTCCTCAGGACAAAGCTTGGAGGTCCTTGCCTGCACCCCCCAGATGCTCTCTCTGGCAGATACTGGACAACACCTGTAGCTCCTCCCTCACACCCTAGCCTGTCCAGAACTTACATACGCAGATCATTGCCTCGTACTGTGAACTCCCAGTGAACTTCTGATGCCATGATCTCTGCTACTGGAGCCAGGAATAGGCAGGCAAGCTCTGAAACCAGGATATAGCAGAAAGGCACCCAAATGTAGATTCTGGAAACTTGGTTAAGGTGACTTAGTGACCCAGGCTGCCTTGCTCCCAGTCCTTCCATTCCTCAGGTAGCCTCAGACAACTCAGAGGGTCCCCATCCCCTCCCATCCCCTCCTCCCCTCCCCCCACTGCCATGGGGTCCCCACTCTTCACTGCCCCCGATGGGCATTCCCCTTTTGCCTCCTCAGTCTTCCCTCCCTCCAGGAACCCCTACCAAGGTCCCTCAGAAAGGATACAAAGTCTTGAAATCACTCTCAGAGTTCCTGACAGAGGCTGAGGCGGGGTCACCAGACACCGGACCCTGCCTTCTCCCCTGTTCCTGAGAACCTTCCTGGGCTACCAAGCCTCCACCTCCTACTCCTGTGGCTCTTCCAACTCCAAGGGATTCAGGGCCACCAGGTGCAGCAGTATCATCCTCCCCTCCTTGGTCATGCCCCCTGGCATTATCAGGGGCCTGCATGCCTCAAAAACCACTATTCTCCTGGTTCCGCACAACCACTGCCACAGGTGCAGTGTTCTCCTCACCAAATGTGGAGAAGAGAAAGTTCCTCAGTGGTTCTACCCACAATGCAACAAGTGATGCCCACAGTGCTTGTGCAGATGGATCTTCAGCCATATGAAACATCCAAGGAAGTAAACACAAGGTAGGAATGGAAATAGAACATGATAAATTAAACTTTGAAAATGGTAGAGGTCTAACTGGCTTGATTGTATTCCACGTGTCTTTCTCCCTCTCACAGCACTCATTCTCTGAATTTAACACCTGCAGGCTCCTGTTTCCAGAGGTCCCATCTTGCTGTCTTACCCATCCACCATGTGCACCTCACTTACCTGGTCCCACTGATGCAGTAGAAGATGCCATTGTCCTGGTCTACTGTGACAGGAGCTGTTGGCAGAGTCTTAGATTCTATGTAGCATGGGGTATTTTCACTCCTGTACTTCTCCCTGTCCATCCTTTGTGTGTCATGCATGATCCCATTGTGTCATGCACATTCCTGCAGATCACTGGGCCAACCTCTGATGAGCTACACTATGTGAGTCAATGGAGGAAAAGAGGAGGCAAATAAAACTTGTTCTTGCCAGAGGAGGCATCACAGATCAAGGGAAAAATAGAAGGGTGTGCACTCACACTCAGCTCAACAACCACGCCATCCTGGGGCAATGGAGATAAAGAGAAGCAAATTGCTTTGGATGTGAGAAACATTTAAGTAAGATGACATACCACTTGTTGAT
>PVKN010042319.1:0-10422 GCA_004027915.1 Capromys pilorides
AGGGGTTACAACTGTATCATTTGTTAAACTGAGTAGTAGGTTTACTAATGTTCCTTATATCATTCTGTAGCTTTTGTTGTTGTAATTTTACAAGTCCAACATATCTTTTAATTTAAAAGGAAATGTTAATATCTTCAGACTAAACAAATTTTCAGAAATTTTATTTGCTCTTAATAATTCACACAGGTAAATTACAAATCTGATAATCCTGCTTGGTGTCCTGGTGGTTCTGGTGAGGGCATGCATGAATGTCACTGTGTGGGGCCAAGAGGGTGGAGAACAACTGTTCCCATCTCAGACTGGGCAGGAGCCAGCTGTCTGGCCAGCCTCTAAGACTGAAATCCCCTCCCAGGGGTTTTTTTCCCTCTCTGACACTGCGGATGTGTGTCACAGATGTTTGCAGGATATTACGCTGAGAGAAAAATGACTGCAGATAAATGACAGTTCTTATTAAACTCATAAAATCATCCATTAAGTATTTGGTTGAAATGAGCCCAAATGAGCCTGGGTGATTGCCTCCTCTTGTGCTCTCTGAGAAGTTGAAATGGTAGTGTGACCCATCTGGTTCAATTGGGACAATCAGAGTGCGTACATTCTCCTTAGCACAGGAGTCTCTTTGCCTTCTGAGCTGTTGTTGTGAGTGGTAATTACTTGGTGAGTAGCCTTGATGATTTAAGGAGTTGTTGGCCCTGGAAGGAAAATCAGATCTTATTTTTTATAAAGTCTTAAAAGAAGTAAAATGTCCTTCTTATCATAGCATGGATATTGAGTGTTATTCGTACGTTTTTTTCTTCCAGGAGTGAGAGAGTCCCATCAGATAAGCATTTTTAAGATAATTGCTTCTATCCTGCACCTTGGAAGTGTGGAGATTCAGGCTGAGCGTGATGGTGAATCCTGTAGCATATCAGTAAGTTGCAACCCTGTGGCAGAGATAAAGTGTACATAGTTTATTCCATTCTTATAGTGTGATGTGACTGGAATGTGTCTCTGCACTTAGAGGGCAGCCCTAGGTTATTAATTCTTATCCATAATGGTTTCTGTTCACTAACTGATAATTTTTTTAAAAGAATCCATTTCAAATCAGCTGCCATCAAGTTTCTGCCACTCAAGGCAAGAAATGTCGTGTCTATTCAATAAATTCTTTTTGATGTGTTGGGTTTTCCAAGTACCCTGAGATTCTTGGAATTCTACAACATGTTTATCAATCCACAGAGTACTTTCAGGGTTCCAGACTGAGACCTAAAGCAAGGAGATGAAAGTGTACTGGGTACCATTTTTGGTGCATTAGAAGAGCTTTGAGTCTAACGTGACAGGTGGAGACAATACTCACCAAGATTCCACCAGTATGAAGCAGAATGTGGAATAAGAGGTCTGTGTGAAAGTCATGCACACTCTAAGGTGCTCCATAAAGGCTTATGATGAGAGTTCTTTTCGTGGTGTCCAGTATAGTAGCTAATATGTAGTGGAAGGATGATGACTACATGAATGAGTGACTGGTGCAACAAGTCCCAGTGCAATGGGACAGACAACAATTGCTGTGTCCTCTCTGAAATTTAGTGGAGTTGGTCTAAGATAAAACTGGTACCTTGCCTTTTCCACTGAGTGGATATTTATTAACATCCTGTTGTTTATCTAAGTTAGAGGTTATCAGAAGCTCAAACTGGCTCTGTCTTTAGGGAGAGAAAGGTCTAAGCCTTCTACCTCCATGTATTTTCCCTTAAAAAACATGAACTGAGGTTTGATGATTGGGACTTTATAGAGCTGAGAGCTTTGGAGCACCCACATGGACCCAGTGGGAAAGGAGGGTATGTGGAGCTACAGGGTCAAGTGCCCTGGAGAAGTTTCCAGTGTTTCTGTGTATGAGAATGTGTGAGGGTGGGTCGAGCTGGTGTGTGCCCAGGACCTGTGGCCTGGTGGAGGCCTCACTGCAGACCAAACCTTACCCCACTCTGGGTCTCTAAAGCCTGTGGAGTATTGCCCTTGAGATGTTTCCCCTAACAAGAAAGGCATAGAATCTGTGCCTCCCCCCTCCACCAATGTAACACCCAATAAACATTCCTTGGGTTGTTATGGAAGCTGTACTCTGGCTAGTGTCAGGGGCAGGGGAGATTTGAATTGACAAACCCCTGGTTTATGTTGTAAAGTGTAAGAAAGATGACAAATGTTCCCTTGGTTTTCATGTCACTCTGTGTGTGTGTGTGTGTGTGTGTGTGTGTGTGTGTGTGGTACCAGGGATTGAACTCAGGACCTTCCGCTTACCAGGCAAGCACTTATTCCACTGAGGTATCTCCCTGGCCCCCTTCATCCCATTCAGCACCTCTCCCCTTCTTAGCATTCTTCCCAGTGTCACATAACTGTCGTGAGAAGGTGTGCTGGGGATCGAACACCCAGCAGGGCCTTGAGCAGGCTAAGCATATGCTACATCTGCAGTCCCTTGTCATTAATTTTTAGTGTAGCATCCCACTTCCACCCCTAACTTATTCAGAGTTACTTTGCATTTATTGTGCAATTATTTGCTTTGCCTCTATCTCCCTACCTCCCCAACTCTGAGGGTAGGGCCTGTTCCTCTTGTCCCCAGCAGTGTCTAGGGCTCAGCAGAAGTAGACAGCTGGATGACTGATTGGGTGCGCAAGGACTTGGGTGATGCAGATGATGGGTGATGCTTGGGTAAGCATGTATGAGGAAGCCAGAAATATTAATATGTCTTGGTTGTCAGGCAGGAGAAGCAGGCCAGGGAGCTCTTGGTACCTGCAGACTCTTGGAAACCTTGTGGCTCTTGGAAAGGTCCATCTTGGGCTTTGGGTGCCTTGTCTCAGATCTTCTGATGCTCCATATCTGGCCTCTGAACATCCCCAGATGTGAAGCAAAATAAATATTTCTTAGTGATTGTTTGGTTAATGTCTGTGTCCTTCCACTAAACTCTAGGATCAACAGTTGTGATCACAGTCCTGCCACACATTGGCACATATATGGGGTTTGCATAGTGTCTGTATGAAAGTACAGCTAAGGAGCAGGGGATGGAAGGGACTGGATATAAAGAGGTGGCCTGAAAGGCCAAGGTTTGAAGCCCACATTGTGTAGCAGACCTTTTACTTGTGGTCAGAAACTGTAGGAAGGCCTGCAGTCTAGACTGTCTTAGGAGGCTCTGCAGGTAGAAGCTATCTAGAGAACAGAGAAAATGATGTCTTTGAGTCATGGCTTCCAGAGTTCAAATCCTACTCCTGCCACTTCTCAGATGCTACACTCAGGGCAAGCTACTTCCCCACTCTGTGTCCATTCCCTCCACTGAACAAAGTGGATGGAGGATCAGAGCATCCCTGCATGTAGAGGCTTTGGATCAGAGCCCGTGAAGACTGTTGTCTATTGTTATTCTTGTTAGAGTCAGAGTGGACCTTAAGAATATCCATCTTATCATATAAGAAAGGGAAATCTAAGGGCCCAGGGAGCAGATCCTCTCTTTGAAGATCAAAGTGATAGTTAATTCCTATCACTTTGCTCATACCTGTAATTCCAACACTTAAGGAGGCTAAAGCAGGAAGGTGGCAAATTCAAGGCCAGCCTTGGCAATTTAGCAAGACCCTGTGTCAAAATAAAAAATAAAAAGGTCCAGGGAAATAGCTCAGTGGTAGAGTACCCCTGAGTTCAATTTCTGCCAGAAAAAAGCAAGAACACCACACCAAAGTTAACTGCCAGCCAGTGTTCATTACCCTGCGCTGCTCTCAGTGTTGCTTCTTCATGCAAACTCTTAACCCTTTGATCCGGTCCATCCTCCACATACTGGTGGCCCTCCTTGTCCAAAACATGGTGTTTCACCTAACTGTAAGGTTAAGAAATGCATCTTTCAATGGTTCTGCTGATAGCCTCTCTCAAAGAGATCTTGGCTTACTTTTTAGGTCCATGGGGTGGGCTTCTATTGGAAAGGCTATCTACCCAGAAGCAAGGTGCCTTCTGCTTGGTAATTTTTATTTTTAATTAAGGTATGAGAATGTGTTCCATAATCATCAGAGTTACCTTGGAGATGAAACAGCATCCAATTACTTGGACACCAGATGCAGTTTGTTCCTTCAATCTGGCAGTGTGGGCCCATAAAACTAATCTACTACCTCTAACGTAGGCTATTTTTAATGGATTGAGCATCATTTAATTACACTAAGTGTAATTGCACTACCTTTAATCAATGGTTATTTCATTTAATCAACAGTAAGAAGTAGGTGAACATGGCACAAATCCCATGGCAGTAGCTGGAACTCTGTCCCTTGGTGCTTGCTAGAGATCCCTAACTGTGGTGCCTCCTCTACCACACTCACAATGTGAGGCATGGGGGAGGAGAGGGTACCTCGGAGCAGGCCTTGGATCACCGTGTTTGCTGTTGGTCGGCCATTTAAATGTCAGGGAATCCATCTGTGGAGCTGTATATACCAATTAAGAATTTCTTGGAAATAGATCAGATCAGCAAATTGGACGCTTGCCACCTCTGAATTTACTGTCTGCCAGGCACTAAACTCTACTCCATATGGCTTTATGTTAGAAAGGGAGGAATGGGGGAGGTCACAGAGTAAACTGCTGGCCAAGCGAAGTGACTTGGGCAATGGTTGCTGCTGAGTGTGTATGAAAAATGAGCCCTTTGCACAGCCAGCCAACCCACACCACACTGGCTCAGGTGTCACCAGGGAGCCTCACAGAGCCTCACTTCCCTCATCTGGATAAGAAAGGGGTGGACCAGAATGGCAGTTTCAAAAGAGTTTTCTTGAGAAACCAATAGCTTTCCAAACAAAAGAAATTTTATGCCTATATCTTATACCCTGAACACCTCTTTAAAGATAATAACATGTAATGTGTTAACTATTGTTATTCCCCTATTACTTTGTTAACAAATTTTGTTTTACCATTTTTCCATTAAAAAAAAAAATTCTCTCTCGGTGCTTGCAAAGTGTAGAAACAAACACCCTTCACACAGTGAAGTTGCGTTTAACCTGGTATGAATAAAATCAACTAATATTCTTTGCAACCGTGTTCCACACATGGCTTTGGAAAAACACTGGCCTTAGTGATTTGAAGAAGTTCTTTAGACTCTGAGGTTCTATTCTTTTATATTTATGTTTGTTTTTGTTTTTTATGAATTTTAGATACCGTTGGCGGGGGGGAAAAGGCCTGAAGATATGAGATTAAGGGGGAAATGATAGCTATCTGTGTTTTTATTGAACAAAACCTCATTTAAATTCTATAAGGCAGTTTCATCAGAAAGTCAAAATTCTACAAGCAATGTAAGGCTATTAGGAGTGACACACCATGTTCAAAAAGGTTCCCTTTCAGCCTCAGAGTTAATAAGCCTTCCAGCAAGCCCAAGGCTGGGATATCAACTTCCTATGGCAAACTGAGATAGTGATATGTCCCGGATGGCCTGCAGGGTATATTGAAGAGATTTCCGTAGATTTGAGAAGATAAGACCTGTATGAACTGTGGTTATCCATTAGCTCAAAGGCCAGGTGATGTGATGCTATTTGGGTACACACAGGTCAAGGCTCAAATGTAGCTCCTAGATGTAGCTGGATACCTAGTAGGGAGCAATCATACAGAAGTATTCCTGGGTACCAGGTACCCAGGTAAACCATCGCACTGCTCTGGAGCTTAATTCCTTACCTACATGGGGAAAAAAGAGACTTGAACTAGAGGAATTCCTAGTTTATTTCCAGCTCCAAATTCATCTACTACTATAAGTAAAAGTATTTCAAGCAATTTCAGATCAAAATCTGTTCTACATTTTCCTAGCTTTCTAAGTTGATTAATTTTTTTTTTACCCCAGCAGAAAGTGCATTAAGAATGTAAACAAAGTTCAGTTATGTGTCAGTGTCACTAAAGCAAAAGAGAAGATGCCTAGAAGCAGAGGATCATGTGCAATCAGTGCTGGCAGGGCTGGTGCTCACTAGGCTTTAGTCTGTTTCTTGCTGCGGTGTACGGGAACGCATTTGTTGGTGTCATACAATTTGAAGAAGGCTCTCCTTAGTCTGTTCTTCTAGAAGAGAACCACTGTTCTGCTCTATTCACATTGCTCTACTGAAGTCTGGGGGTGGGGTGGGGGCCAGAAGCCTTGAGCCTTAGAAGCTGAAGTTCATTTCAAGCATCTAGCTTGGTAGACCTGAGCCAGAAGCAGAGAAAGAAAAGCACCTTCTTGGACATTAGCTAAGCATTATGTGTGAACATCCAGAGATACAAGCTGAGGGTTCAGTGTGTGCCTGCTGTCCTTCAGCATCTTACCTTGGGTGAGTTATCCATTTGTTGGCTATCACTTCTCATTCTGCTCTCTTGAGCAGCCCCCTCCTACCTGTTACTCAGCAGCAGCCTAGCAATGCATGGGAAGGAACAGAAACATGGTGATGTTTTCTTTTAAAATCGCTGATAATTTTAGTCATCAATAGATGTGACGATCAGTTTGAACAACACAAACAGGCTCTCCTAGGTGTGTGTGTATGTGTCAGTTGGATGGAGAATATAGGGTTCTAGAGTTCTGAGAAGCATTGGGTTTGTCTTATTTTCTCTATGGATAGTAAAGAGAATGGGGGTGGCTTGTCTCTTATGCTTTACTTGTCTCTTCCCTCCCATCCTAGCCCCAGGATGAACACCTGAGCAACTTCTGCCGCCTGCTAGGAGTGGAGCACAGTCAAATGGAGCACTGGCTGTGCCATCGCAAGCTGGTCACCACCTCAGAGACCTATGTCAAGACCATGTCCCTGCAGCAGGTGATCAATGCTCGCAACGCCCTGGCTAAGCACATCTATGCCAAACTGTTCAACTGGATCGTGGAACACATCAACAAGGCCCTGCACACTTCCCTCAAGCAGCACTCCTTCATTGGGGTCCTGGACATCTATGGGTAGGTAGGCCTGCTGTACTCCTCCCACCTTGCACTGCCCTTGCTGCCTTCATGTAGCCATTGTAGAGGCAACATGAGCCACAGGGCCCTAGTGGTTTGCAACCAGGAGAACATACAATGTGTGGGGGCATTTTCAGTTGTCCTACTGGCCTGCAACCAGAGAGGTTAGGTATCCTACAAGATAGAGGACAAACCTAAGGAAAAATAGGTCCTATAACTGCACTAGTAATTTCCTCATTCAAAAACCCAATGTATATTCATTTTTAGTATGGAGAAACTGAGGACCATAAAAGAAATGACTTGCCTACCCTCATATGGGAAGTTACCATCAGGTGTTGTCTCAATTACTTTTTCAGTCAGCCATCCAATTTTTTGACTGTATCATCAGTCAAGGTGATGATTTTAGTACTGTAATTTTGCCCTGTGCTATACAGGCTTGTGTTATATAATCATTCTTGAGATTTCTCTGCCTTTCAGAATCCTAGGCTGATTAAAAGATCTGTGATAAGAGCCAGCCAGATAGCTCAGCGAATTAAAGCACCTGTTTAGGCAAACATAGAGGCTGCCTAGAGTTCAATCCCCAGGCCTGCTGTTCCAGCCCTACCCCCAGAGCACACTGAGACATCTATTGAGACTGAGTATGGTGGCCTGAGCTTATAATCCCAGCTCTTGGGAGGCTGTAAACAGGAGGATCACTACGAGTCCAATCTACAGTGAGATGCTGTAGACCCTGTACTAAAACACACACACACACACACACACACACACACACACACACAAAAAAAAAGGCTGTGGTATGTAACCATGTGTGTTAGACAGGCCATGGCAGTATCGCATGGTAGAACATGTACTTAACTAGCCACCAGGAAATTGCATTTATATCAGTGATGTTGCCAATAACTGAATAACTAAAAATCACAATTCCTTTCTGGTCTTCAGTTTTCTATAGCTGCAAATGAACTGTATGTTTTTGTACTGAGAATCAAATCCAGTACTTGCCAGGCAAGGCACTTGTCCCACTGAGCTATATCCCCAGCCGTTTAATGAATTTTGAGCCATAATCTCTGCATTTCTTTTCAGATACCTCTGTAATTACTTGAAGTCATATGAATGGGCTGGTACTCCCTTCCCATTCTTTACTTACCCATGTCCTACCCTCTTTAAGCCAATAGTAGATTAAATCCTCCCAAGTCTTTATATCCTAGAAGTCTCGACTGTCTTAAAATAGAAAGCACACATATAGAAGTTCAGTGTTGGGAGAACAGTGGCCCACGGGTGGAGGAGGAAGGATGAAACATGATTTCTGGCTTTATAAAGGCTCAGGAACATGCTGAATTAAGTAATGCAAGGGGCATTAGAAGAAACTGGAGGGTCCTTCTGAGGGTTTGGGTTTTTGTGCTATGTGAATTTGAAGGCCAGGGAGGGCATGTTTGTTTGCATCGTCAGGAAAAGTGAGAGTTGAACTGGGTCCTTGGAAGGAGGGAAAATGAAGGAAACATGGCTGATGAGAAGCCAACAGTGGAGGATCGCCCAAGAGAGGGAGATGAGAGGATGTGTCCTAGGGATGCTCTCATCATCAGAGATTCAGTGAAGGGACTGGACCACTTTCTCCTTCTTGTCAGTAGAGCACTTGCTTTGTACTCAGCCCCTCCAGCTGCTCTTGGGAGAGCACAGGAGAAAGTGTTCTCTGTGAGCGCAGTACCTGGTCGTCAGTAGTGGACTCCATGCTATGCCCTCTACCTCTAGTTTGCATTTCCCACAATAGTGACCTTCAGTGCTGCTGTCAGAGAAAAGATCCAGGCTGCAGCATCTGACCTGATTCTATAACCTGCCTGTACAAGACTCTTAATTTACTTTGGTTTAGAAAGATTAGTACACAGACTTGTGAATAGCAGGTGAAAATATCATGACCCCACTGCTGCTGTTACGTAAAACATCATATCTCTGTCCCATTCATTTGCATATTTTCTTAACAGTGCCTTCTGTTGAAGAGGACTGTTGCTACCTTCCCAGGGGTCCCAGGCAGTAGTCTGTGCATTGACAGGAGGACTCTAGGAGTTGGGCTTCTGGCTTGCTGAGTCTTGAGCTGTCACCTGGGCTCATGCAAGCTGGGTTATTCTGCTTATATTTGTGATTTAATTTTCCTAATTGAATGTATATTTTCCAAGATCTTATAATTTCCCAAAGAACAGATATAGAGACACAGATTACAAGGAAATCTGATCTGTGATTGAAAAGTATAGTTGTCACTACGTGAGGTGACAATCCAGACATTGTCCTAGTTTTAGTGCCAGCTTCTGACCCATGTGTCTCTGTTATCTCTGAGAAGCCTACAGCTTCCTTAGCATCTGACAGCAGCTTCCAGGAAGTATAGGTTGCGACACAGGCCACATGGCATTGAGGAACCTTCTTACTGCAGTGTTGGTTCCTTCTGTTTCTTAAATCCTGATTCTCTCTCAGAAGCTAAATTTCTGTTTTTTAAACTATGTCATAAAGTGACTTACTCTCCAGTTATATCCAGATATGTCCTCCTGTCTCAGTGCAATACCAAGCTTATACATTATAGGCAGAGGAAAAGAGAACAAGGTAGGAATGAGCTGGGGTCCGAGTGAACAGGCTGACAGTCTTTGGGACCTGGTGCTGAGAGTGCCCTTGCAGACATTCCCTAGGTGCAACATGTATGCTTCCCTGCAGTCTGTTCTGCAGAGAGATCCTATACACTCAGGTCTACTCCAGGCTCTATTCTGGTCAGACTGTGGCATGAAACCTCAGGAAATTAAAACCAAATGTTTGACCACTGGAGGCCAATGGCTTGAGTCTAGAGGTACTATTTCGAGTCTGTCAGGTTAGACATCTCTTCTTAACCTGTGAAGTGGGGATGAGCTTTTGGAGAAAACTTAAAATATGTGAACTATTCCTTATCATCTCCCTTTTCCATTTATGGTATCTCCTCTAGCTTACTCTTACATACTGAAGCACTGTCCAGAAACTCACTGAATTTCTGTATTTTAAGGTGGCCATGTCCAATTAGCAAAAGTGAGTGGTACATTGGAAAACCCACTTGTCCCTTGGCCTATTCACCTCCCTTCCCTTTCAGACCTACTCCCCTCGTTTGGCTTTGTTCACATTCATGGAAAGTGGTTCTCTTTAAAGAGCATCTGATCTCCCTTGGGATCAGGGAACTCAAAACTGTTTTTAAAAAGTTTAGTTTTCTCTTCATATCCTTGACCACCAACCACTGCAGAGGAAGCATACCACCTATCTGTTTTCTCTCATTCTTTTTCATTTGTGAGTGGGCTCACTTTGGTGCCCAGAGAAGATACTCTTGGGCTGACGTGCCACCTTGGATTATAGTGACTCCGTGTCACTATAATCAAAACTAGAAATCTGGAGAAAGTAGAGCAGTGGGATGTTTCTGAGTACAGCAGACCCCACTTGTTAAAAGGGAATGAATAAGCAGATGTTTATTAGGTTAGAAATACACAAAACTAGGAAATGAAGCTGGAATTGTTCTTGTCCCCTCCCCGCCACAAACTGTCCCCAGATGAATT
>PVKN010042320.1:0-10411 GCA_004027915.1 Capromys pilorides
GAGCAGGGCAGAAATACTAAATTTCAAGTGTGTGGAAACATTCCAATGGAGCTGTCTGTACTAGTTTCAAATATACAAGGACTAATATGACTCCTAGCTGAAAAGGTATTTGTTATACTTTGAAAAAAATGAATGGATGGTCAGATGAGTGAGAGGGCGGACAGATGATGGATGAGTAAGTAAGTACTGAATGAATCTATAGATGACAGATTTAACTCAATGTTGCTTTCCACCTGCTGCCTCAGATTTTATTTGAAGACAATTCCAAACTGAATCCCTCCTGCTTCCATCTGTGCCTGGCCTCTATGCCTCTCCTGTATGGCTCCTTCTGCATGGAATCTTGTCTAGAATGCTCCATTAATGAAACTTCATTGTTGAAGCCAGTTGGATAGGTGAAATGCCTTTTCACAAAGCTCCAATAATTCTCTAAATATAATTCTATTATTGCACTTCATACATTTTGTAAACACCATTCTTTTACATGCCTGTGAGCTCTTGAAAGTCTTCTCTTTGCAGTAAAGCAGGGTCTAACTCAGAACCTGGACAGAGACCGTACACGGCATGTTTAGAATGACTGAGCAAATCAATGTGCTGTTATGTACATGGATAAGAATACATACGTTAGATCTAGGGAGATAGCTCAGTGGTTTAAGTGCCTGCCTGGAAAGCACAAGGTCCTGAGTTTGATCCCCTATACTACACACACACACACATGATGATGATGATGATGATGATAATAGAAAAAAGAATACATATGTTCTCTGCAGGAGAAGTAGCACATTTTCTGTGAGTTTTTTTCCTGTATAAATACAAGATCATAATTTTATTAAAAATTTATAAATAATAGACAATATTCTGGGAGCCCATTCCATGAAAAATTCTGTTTATAATATTATGCTCAAATCTTGTCATTTTTTAAATGAAAAATGAACAATAATCTGATAGTTCCTAGGTGCATCAGAAGGTGATCCTGAGGGGATCATTGAGTGCCTACTCTTGCCTTTAGTTTTAAGATCAGTCCCACATAGAGAAGCCTACACATGGGAGTGATCAGTTATCTTATTTCTGCTTGGGTGGGTAATTAAAAAGTTAAAGCTTTATGATTTGCCTTTTTATCATGAGGATAATGGCTTTTGCTTAGACAGTGCCTGCTTTTGCTTCAGGTCCTAACTGGCCACTTTGTATCTATTGCTTTAGCTCAGGGTGTTTTGATCTTCTGATCCAATAGAGTATAAACCTCTAATGCACTAGGTCCTCTAATGTAGTGGATTAGAAGTTTACTAAAAGGGAAGGGATGGAAAGGATGTGACTTCCAAGAGCATGGAGCAGAGGCTCATTTGATTGTGACATTGCCATATTTCCTGTGTCTATAATCCTTTATCCTTCCAGAAGAACTAACCCCAGAAGGGATTGGAGAATTCTGTAAGATCAGTCTTCTCCTTCTGGTTGGCAAGAAGTGACATGGTCTGTCTGACCAGAAACTCCAATACAAATGCACCACTCAGCTTTTCTGATAGCACTTCGTGTGGGGGCTATTGATCATCCTGTGAAATTAAAATTTCCCTTTGTAAGAATTGAAATAGCATGACTTTAAGAAGTTCCACATATGACCTTCAGGGTGAGGTGCTTTACTACTTCAGCACATGAGAATCACATGGGGAGCTTTAAAAAGTACCCATACTCTGAGTCTCCATAATCACTTCAGTGTAATCACAATAACGGAGAGTGAGAATGACCTGAATGTCTGCTGGTGAGAGAATGGGTGAAGCAAATATGGTCACACAGAGAGGGGGAAATCTTGCAACCATGAAAAAGAAGAAAATCTTACTCTGTGTTATAATTTGGATGATCTTTAGGGGTATAGTACTCTGTGAAATACCTACTCACAAAATACAAATACTTCTTGATACGACTTCTATGAGCTGTTTGAGGTAATCAAGCCGTCAGGAACAGTAAGCTTATCAACACTGAAAGAAATGCATCAAGAAACTCACAAATGAAAAGAATTCTACCTCCTAGCAGGACCCTGACATCTGAAAAGTGTACTAGTTACTCACAATACATATTTGTCCTTGTTGATCTGATAAATATGAGGACTAGAGTGAGAGAACAAACCATTAGTTTGCCTATGCCCTGATACATTCTTGGTTCTCTGAAGTGACCTCATTATTACAGATCTAGTATTTGATACGGTTGGTATGCATGCAAAATGCAGTTTCTAATATCAAAAATAGTGACCTAGAAAATGAGTATCACATCCAATTCTCAGGGCTTTAGAAGATGGGGAAGAGGAATATATAATTTTAAAACATTATACTCAAAATTGCAGTCCATCAAGAGCACATGGGACCAGAGTTGGCCATTGGGATATTCAGATTCCAGCCTTTTGTGGATGGGTAAATTTCAGGGAGGGATAAACATAACGTATCGGTAAAACAACCTTGTATTGCTCATAGTTTTTCAAGAGAAGTGGCTAAAACGTTTAAATCACACTGAAATAAAAATAAAAACATGTGAAGGAAGTTGAGTTATTTCAGTCACTTTTGTTGCAATAAATAACGAATCTTCAGTACCTGCTTCATCTGTAGGATGCACTGTGCCAGTGACTGAGACTGGGCATGGTGGCGTGTGCCTGTAATCCCAATGCTTGGGAGGCTGGGAACAGGAGATCACTAAGAGTCTGATCTGTGTAGTGAGACCCTGTAGACCTTTACTAAATACATTAAAACAGACAAACAAAGCAAAACAGAATGAAACAACCAAAGAATCCATGATCAGAAAGGAAGGCAGAAAAGAATCTTATCCTTACTTAAGGCCAGGGAGAGAGAAGATGAGCCCATAGAAACCACCCATTGTATGAGTAGTGTAAAGATTTAATTTTAAAGTTAGTTACACTGGTGGTTGAAGAAAAATAGTAAGTTGCTTATGTGAAAATAACATTTATTTGGGTTCTGCTTATATTTTCAGTAGATATATAATAGTATATCATTAAGAAAAGTAACAATTGATCTGCCATTAAAACAACAACAACAATAAAAAAGGAACAGTGACCAGCAGTGATTCTTGGCTGTCACTTCCCTTATATTTCAAAACATGATGTTCACTTTGAAATGTTATAGCTAACCCCCCAAATATACAGCTAAACAGAAAAACAACATCAGCTCTCAATATGAATACATGATCTGCTACTTAATATGTCAGCGCATTTGTCAGGTTGATAACGTTAGGCTCTGCGGCATTCAATTCTAAGCCCTGCAATATTTGAAGTCTGATACTGTGCTTCACTAAATTTAATACATGGGCCTCAGTAATGGAGGGAATCGCGTTAGTACTTGGCAGTTTGTTATGCTGTATAAAATTGACTGCCCTGCAAATACAATAGCGGTCATAAAAACGATGGTCAGCAGAGAGGGGTGTAATGCATTTTTGAGGTTTCAGTAAAGGTCCAGATGAAATTTATTGAGATTTTTGCCATTTGGGTGATGATCAATAGAGCTGTGCTAATAATTTGTTGTGTGGATGCTCTCTGGGGATATGACATTTTGCCGTGAAACTTTGGAAATTCAGAAAGTGGACTAAGTGATGATGCTACCCGAGTATATATAACTGTCAAAGCCCTTTCCCATCACTTTTGGAGAGTACTTATAGTAATGGTGATTACTTCTCTAGGTGCCGAGGATGCGATGCATTCAATTATTGATATATTTTTGTGCATTTCCTGGGTTGGACTCACAATAATTTCATCCTATGGCTGTTTGAGCTCAGAGTTTGGCAATCGTCTTATTTTCATTTATTTGCAGATTTCAAATTGCTAGCCTATTTTCTTAATTATGTCATTGATTCTCCCACATGCCATTTGGCCAGAAAATGGTCTGTAAAGAAAGGAAAAAAAATTCAGTTAGCCTTCTTTGTGATCAAAGAGAGCCTGCTTAGGAAAACCTGGCCATGCAAACCACTTTTGTTGTGTTGTAGAGGCCGCTTAGGTGGGTAACTTTCATACCTCCCCACATTTGCAGACAGACATCCGTATTAGTGGAGTGTAAAGAGTACATGATGATGCACTGATAGTGTTTGAGATGGCTTCAGTTTTAATGCACAAAGTCAGGAGACCTGTTAAATCACCATGAGGCAGCACTCTCTGCCTTTATGGTGGGTGCTGTTGGATTTGTTTCTTTCTTTTTTCAATTTTGATTAGCTGCATTCCAAGAGAGATTACTTGTCTGATCTTACAAAGTGAGATTTCTTTGCTGACAATGCAGAGATATCATTCGGAGGAGAAAAAAAGGAAACAAAATAGGAAACACTTTATAAGTTTTCATGTGATGATGTAGCCTTTTTGCAAGCCTCTTTTTATGTCTGTGCAGCTAAGAACGTGAGCATGAGAGTTTCAATTTGAGTTCTTGTTTAATTCCCTAACTACTACACTGCTCTCTTCTCATTGAATTTCATTAATCAGACTGATTAAGTTTTAGCCTATTCTCCTAAGGAATTTTGTCTTTGCTGTTGTTGGATTAAAGCGATCCCACTGCCCTGCTGTGTGCACAGGTTTTCAGATAGTCCACGTCACCTGCAAGCAAGGGAGAAGTCGTCAGCACTTTGCAGAGTGAACACTGGGGCTAGGCACAGCACCACAATTTATTTCCAATGAACATGCACAAAGTAAGATTTATGACTTTGCATCTCTGATGACATTTCTCACATTGTTACTGAGCTCAGGCAAATTAAAGGGATCCATGAATACAAAGGGGTGTGTTTTTGTAATGAGGGAGAAGAGACAGAGCAATAAGAAGATAATTAAGGTAACAACTTGTGAAAAATTAAAGTGTTTCTGTCTTTCATTTTTGAATCTCTGAGCATAAACTTTGTAGTTGTTAATTTAATTGCTGATGTTTGCCGCATCCCTGAAGAATATTGAGGATTAATCATCTGGTTCATTCCAACAAGAGATAAGACCTAAGTGAATTGAAATTTTACCAATTTAACCCTGTCTTCCTCCTAATATGATGTGATTAACATTTTTCAATTAACAACGTGTAATTATTCTAAAGGCCTCCTCCTACTTATTTCAATCTTTTTGACTGCAGAATTGCTTTCCAGGTGGTTTGAATCTAGAATAATTCAAAGGCAGCTCTGTTTATTCTACTTTGTGTCCAGCATGCTTGTGCCTCTGCAACAGGCCTTCGGAATTGCCTTGTGATGTAGAAATAAGCATCCATAAATGGCGCACGCATTCTTGCCTCAGTTCTCTCTCCCTGAAGTGTAGCACTGCTCAGTGAAGCCTGAATAAGAGGCCCGAGATTGTTGGAACAACTCTTTGTGACTGAGCTGAATGAAAAAACTGAACACCTTTAAGCTGAGAATGTCAAGGGTAGACAGCAGCCGGAAATGGTTTTCCGTGGTCAAGGGAATGACCTCACCAGCTTGGCATTTCCACAGAGCAACATCCAGGCTGGGTTCTTCTTCGCTGGAAAACAGGACAGCCAGTGGTTACTCTGACTATTCCAGTATAAATTAATTAAAACGAAATTTATCACTCAAGTTCTCAGTCAGACTGACAGCCTTTCCAGTGCTCAATGTTCCCATATGCCAATGGCTACCATATCGGACAGCACACAAGTGAGGTATCTCAATTATCATAGAAAGTTCCATTTGACAATGCCAGATAAACGTTGATTACTCAATACTCACCACAGTATACACAATTCTGAAATGGTAGCTATATTCCCAGAGGATTTAATACCACAAAAGTTCATTTCTAAAACACATAAAGCCCGGTGGACATGAATCTTGGGGACAGAACTGACCAGAAAGGCTTTCTATGGCTGCTTCTCTTTCGTTCATGGTCTATTCTGAGAGCTGATGGCACCAGCCCCCTACCCATGTATGGCTTCTCTTTCATCTTCATCGGGCCAACTGGATACTCTTTCACTATTTTCAACACCAGATTCTATTAATATCTCTTTTCCCACAAATGAGAAGCAGAAGGCCAGAGAGGTTAAATCACATATCCATGAATATGTAGCTAAAGAAAGATGGAGCAATGCTCAAGGCACATCTGAGAATGCCTGTAAAGCCTAATGTGTCTCAGCTGTGCTGGTTCCTTTGGTACAACTGTGAAGTCACCAGAAGTTTTCTGACTTCAGATATGCAAGGGGTCACTGCAAGAAACGGAGAAGAAATGGGAATCATGGAAGAATTTGGATATATGACAAAAGTAATGCAAGCCAAAAACCTAACAAGAAACATCAGCAAGTGATACAGAACAAAATTCCCTGCTTGGCCTTAGAGTAGAAGCTCTTCAGGTTTAAGAATCTATTTTATCTTCAAATTCATGTACAGAGATTCACAAACTCCATTGTGAAACAACTCTGGCAAAAACTTACTGAACATCTATTATTTATCAAGCATTATCCTAGAGGTTTAGCTTGCTAGGTGTTAGCTAATTTAATCCTTACAATATCTCAGTGGGGTTGCTTCTATTTCTGTGGTTTTAAAAATGAGAAAATACAGGTAGAGAGAGGTTAAAAAAACTTCCCCTAAGTGCACACAGTGGGAGAGCTGGAAATTTGACCACAGTCATCGTCAAGAACAAAGTAGTGTTTGGGGAGAAGAATGAGTCACAGCTTTGAAGCAGAGCCAGCCTGTGGAGGAAGCGCTGTTGACTAAATAGAGTCAGCAGATCATGTAAGTCTACAGCTTGTGATGTGAGGACCAGGTTGGCCAAAGAAGAAAGAGAAATGAATACCTGGACCCATGAGAGACAGTGAGATCGCTGAGGAGGAGAAAGTATATGAAACTGCACGAGAAATGACTGGTGATAAAACCTGGTAACTAAGGCTCAGGGCCTCAGGGCTATACAATCATATGCGAACCTTGACTCTGCCCCTCTGTGATGTGGGAAAATTACATAACTCTTTTGAACAACATTTTCTTATTGCCAACCCAAGAATGCCCAAAGCATCAGGTCCTTATTAGGGTTCTGAGGAGCTATGAGTCTGTTAGTCCGGGTCCCAGATTCAGTCTTGTGATAAGGACCACTCTCTGGGTTACTCTTCTCAGTACTACTTTCTGGGTAAGATGCACTCTCCAGAGAGACAGAGGGATAGAACTGCCCAGTCACTCATTCTTGACCACCTCCCAAAGATGGAACTGCATTTCTTCAGACTGCTTAAGATTCCAATATTCGGTTGAAACTGGATTCAGACATCCTTGCTCCTTTTAGGTCTCTGTTGCTTGTGAGACTTGCAGATGTTGGTCCTACTGGTGTCTGGAGATCCCTATTATAATCTAGATGAAATCTCCTCCTCTTCTTATCTCTTCTTGTCCTTCTGTTGGTGTGAGAATTACCACATCTCTCCATGAGCAGTTTTCCAGTGACCACCTTAGCAAGCTTTGGGACACACAAGTTTCCTGCCAGCAGGAAACTTTATTTCTGCTCTATTTGACTCCACTCCTTCACTACCTTCTCCATATTTTCTATCCTTGAGGTCAGACACAAAGTGGGTGCTTTCTACCTGCTGGATTGGGACCATGAGAGGAGAGAATGCAGGGAGAAAAAATCCTAACTATAAAGTATAACATATCTTGCAGCTAGATTTGCAAAATATTTAGAGCAGTGGCTGACATAGACTATGTGCTGGATAAAGAATTAAGGTGATTTCTAGCACTACCTTATATGAACAGTGGTGAGGAAAGGAGCACTTTAGAAAGAAGAGGCAGAGGAATGGAGACTGTTTCATGAATGTTAGGACTGACTATGCATGGTAGAACACACTGTGATCTCAGAACTATAGAGACTGATGCAGGAGGATTACAAGTTCAAACTCAGCCCAGGAAAGTTGATGTCATAATAAGAGCCTGTATAAAAATAATTTTAATAGGCTGAGGATGTAGCCCAGTGCAAAGGTCCTCGGTTGAATCTCTAGTGTCCATACAAAAGGCAAATGAACAAAACCTACTGAATTGGCGAGCAACACCCAAAAATAGGAAGAGAGTGAAGGCTGATGAGTAAAACAGATTCTACTGATGTTTTGTGGAGCTGTTACAGGGCAGCGTGGATTGGAAACCAACATCTGGGTTGCCAGGGAGAGACCAGTGGTGAGGAGGCCAGGACACGCTGGTGAGAAAAGGTGATATGGTAAACTTTTTGACTGTGGCAGAAGACTAAGTTAAAGATGGAAGCCAGAAAGAAGGGTTGGGATAAAGTTCATCTCCTAACTTGACACCTAAACAAAGATGGCGGTGGGCACTGAACACGCGGTGAATGACGGTTGCCTTGGCCCTGTGGGTCAGCAGCTTTGGTCAGAAGGAGCTAGGTTTCTGTCTGCCTGAAAGTAACTCATTCTTTCTTACTGTATCTGTCCTTGCCCCTTAATTTTCTGAATGGTAGGTGCCTTCTCCTTTTAGCAACCATCTTAAATGTAGCACTTCCTCTTCATCTCTCCTGATCATCTTTCCTGACCATTCACCCTGTGCGCCCACTCTGCCACACAGGACTTAATTTTCTTTATGCCACTTACCTCAATTTGCAATGATGCATTCATTGCTATATTCCCCATCTTCTCACATAGATAATTCTAGAAGGAGAGGTGCCCTGTCTGTTTTTATCATTGATAGATATGCAGAACTTAGAGCAAAGTCTGAGTTTAGTTGATAGATTTAAAATGTAAATGTATATATGAATGAAATATGAGGCATATTTCCATGTTTGAATGAATGAAAGAATGCGTGCAGCAACACTTTAGGTAGCATATTATCAGTGTCTGAATCAACAGTTCCTACTGAAGAATTTCTCAGAGTGGCATCCTGTACAGTAATTATTGAAATTGGAGATGTCGATGTGAATCAAAAGATATTTACAGCAAGTGCATCATTAAGTTATTGTTGTCTTTGGTACACAGAATTGATTTCAAAGCCACTCATCTCAAAATTTTCTAAGAACAGGGTTCCATGATGCTCATTTGTGGAAATCTGTCATTAAGAGCTGGCTTGTACAAAAGAAATTCCAGTATCATTCCTAAGGCTCAGAGCTCACGTGAAAGTAGGGAAAGAAAGGGAAGAATGAAGTTACAGTCTCCTTCTAACATGCAGAACTGTGCCAGGAAGCCTCCCCCAGCAAAACCCAGGAGCCCTGGGTGATTTCTAAGCCATGACTCATCTCCTCCAAGTAGGCTCTGGCTTCATAAGAACGATGTGTCTAGACTTGCAGTCGGCTGGGGAGGGAGGAGGTGGGAGGCCAGGAAATGATGGGTGGGTGTTCACGCTGGGCTCCAATTGCTTCCTGTGCTCCCTCTTCAGGAGATTTAGAGAGGGGGGGAGAGGGAGGGGAGATTGGAGGAGGGAGGGGAGATGGAGGGGGAGGGAGAGAAAGAAAGAGTGAGGGAGGAAGGGAAAGAGAGAGAGGGAGGGAAAGAGGGAGGAAGGAAGGGTGGGAAGGAGGGAGAGTGAGCTCATTGTTAATTTCAGGCCATCTCTAGCATCCAATACTCATTTATTTTAGGAGCCTAAAGGCTGCCAGACATAGGGTTTGGTTCTGGGAATATAATGCTGACCAAGGCAGATGGAGCCCCTTCGCTGCTAGACCTTTCTTAGACTGAAGCTTGGGAGACAGCCCGGAGTCTTACAGATGATTGGTTCAGGAAGTCTGTGAGGAATGAGGTAAGGGAAATATTACAAAGAATTCAATGAAGCCATAGTGTGTGTATTCCTAACTTGACAAGAAAGAGTCAGGGATCATTTCTTCTTTGTAAGAGGGGAGATTTGCGATCCCTTACCCAAATAAAGAACATCTTAATAAGAAAATTAGCTTGTATTTTAGATGAGTTAAACTAATCTAAAGTTAGTGTTTCCATGGGTGAGCTACTACAGTCTTGGTTGATCCTTCTTTTCCAGTTGTTGGCACTGAGTAAATGAAGGAGCCCCAGTGCTTTGTTGACACTGTTTCCAGCCTTGAAGTCACCAGTAGCTCTCCTCCAATGTGACTCTGTAAGCCTCCTTAACAGGACTCTTTCTTGTGCTCTTCTCTCCCACACAGCTGCCAGGAAGACATTTAAAGGTTATAAATCTCACCATGCCAGTATTAGTCAGCTTTTTAACACTATAACAAAATCACCTAAGGAAAACTACTGAGAAGAAAAGAGGGTTACTTACCTCATGGCTACAGAAATTTGAGGACATAGTGCTAGAATAGTTCAGTTCTTATGAGGGCTTTCTCAACCCTATTACATCATGTCAGATGATAGTGCCTAGAGTATGCATTGGACAAGGAATCAGATCTCAAACAAGAAAGCCAGGAGTTCAAACTCATGCTGTTATACCAACACTCCTACAAGAACTCAAGAACTGGGATCCTAGGGAAAATGCCCTTATCTTTTCTGAGGGCATTGACTGAGAACCTCCTCACCATGGGACT
>PVKN010042321.1:0-10411 GCA_004027915.1 Capromys pilorides
ACATAATATTCTCACAGCGCAAATGATATTACCCATATCAGTGTGGCTTATTTTGCCACTATATATTAAAATTCTTTAGTTGTAACATGCAGAACTCTTTTTCCAAACACAATGGAGAATGGTATTAATATAGAAATGTGTCATCTAATTGAGTGAATGTTGATTAATTTTTAAATATGTGAGAAAAATAATTTTATTAGAAAATTTAAGTAACAAATAATTATTATAAGCTTATTTACATGTGAATTTATTATGTCATAAATATCTGCCAATAAAAATCGCAAGGAAACCCCAAAACTGAAAGATGTCTAAAGAGGCGAAGACTACAAAAGAAAGATCCAAGAACTTTTATTTTTAGTGATTGGGTTTGTGAGCTCATTTCAGAGGAAAGTGAGATGACAGAGAATTGAGACTTCACCTGGAATATGCCTCTTCGGTGGTTCTGCATGATAAAAGCTGACAATACACTTACAAATTTGTATTCTCAATTCAGAACTTGGTATTTTCATTAAGTCACCTGCCGGAAGGATAAATGAAAGCTATGTAACAACACTGCTGTAGATTGTTTGCAAAGTTAAAACACAAAATATTACAATTACAAAAAAACTCTAACCTGAGATTCAAACTGGATCCCATAATTTTTGCCAAGACACACCTACTCACAGTCATGCATCACTTAATGATGGGATACATTCTGGGGAATGTGTCATAAGGCAATTTCATCGTGTAAACACTAGAGAATGTACGTAGGCAAACAGAAGATTAAACTAAGTGGAACCAAAGAATGGTGCAATCAAGAGCCATGGTAAACACCCAATGGCGAAGTCTGCTGCTGGCATAACATGTTATGCTGCTTTATAGTTAACTTTTCTTTAATAAAGAGTATGTTCTTTTTTTTTTTTTTATAAAGAGCATGTTCTAAGTGATAAAACTATAGTAAATCTATAGGCTCATAACACTGGTGTTCATTATCAAGTATGTATTATACATGACTAATTGTATAGGTGTGCACTATATTTTTATACAATTTGAAATAATGAAGGTTTAGTTATACCAGCATTATCACAAACATGTGAGTAATGACATGTGCTAATTTTGTGCTAAATTCTAACTCTATGGAATCACCCATCTTATATGTATGTGTCCTGTTATTGACTGAAATGTAGTGATGTGGTACATGACCATATACGCAAACAAACATACACACAACAATAGCAATCTGAGTTTATTCTTATATATTTGGATCCTCATTCATCAGAACAGAATTGTGATGGATAATATAAATGTTGGAACCAGACATTTATTGGTGTAATCTTATGTCTTGGCTTTCTTATCTAGTAAGTGAGTATAACAGTATAGCTACAGTACAGTCAAAGTGATGAGGATGAGGTGAGTTAGCATTAGAAGAGGGCTGAGAGCAGCATCTAGCTTATATCTGCCATATCTATGAATGCTACCTTTATCAGCTACTATCTCTAAGACAAGCTAGTATTTTTCTTTTGAGTTGCCTCATCAGCAACTAGCTGCCATTAGCAATGCATCATATCCTCAAAGTTCCAGGTGAGATCCCACTTCGTTTTGCTGACAGACTTGAAGAAACAGTGTTCAGGAGTCTTTGCCCAGCAAGTAATTGTTTTATGTTCAAGTTATTGGGGTTGCAGAATAGGGAGGGTTCCTTTCAGCCATATACAAACTACTACTGAAGTAGGCTTAGCTTGTAGAGTAAATTGAAACTATATTAACATACAGTGATGATCCTCAGGGCAATCGGAAGACAATCTGTGGGGCTCTGCAAGTGATCTGTGCTCTCAGCATGCATGAGAACAAGAATCAGTAGCATTAATGTTAGGATTGAACTTAATCTGGTTGGAATCTTTGTGAGCAAAGACTGAGAAGGCTCCTAGTAAGATCTGAGTGTTGTAAAGTGCCTGCAAACAGGCACAGGGGCTGGGTTCAATCCCCAGGCCTGCCATGCCAGCCCCACCCCCAGGGCACATTGAGACAGGAATTGAGACTGGGTGTGGTGATGGGCACCTGTAATCCTAGCTCTTGGGAGGCTGTAAATAGGCTGATCACTATGAGTCTGATTTAGTAGTGAGACCCTGAGCACCCTGTGGACCCTTCCCTAAACTATTTAAAAAAAAAAAAAAAAGATCGGAGTGTTGGCCTCGGCCTTGTTCACGCTCATGTCTAGGAGCAGTCAGCAGGGAGCAAACAAGAAGATGAGGAAGGGACACAAAGGAAAGCCTCACCCTTGTTAGAAGGAATTTGCTTGCAGAGGATGTCACTCTAAAAAAGTGAAGATTATCCCTCCAATTTTGCATTTCAGACCCTTATTTTGGAATTTTAAAATCACTATTTAAGTTGTGAAAAGCTTTAGGTGACAAGAACAATTAAACTTTTCAGACAAAATTAGCCAAACATGCAAATTTATGGTAAATTCTAGGGTTTTACATCTGCTTCTCTACCATTTTATTTCTTGTAAATTGAAATCATTTCTCACAGCTTTGGGCAGAGTGCTAATTTTTTCCCTTACACATTTCCAGAACTCTACTCCTGAATTACAATTATCTATATATAATTTAGGAGAAAACATAACTCACTGGTGCACAGTAGAAACTGCAAGTTATTGTGACGGTCATAAATAGCCTCTGTTCAATACTTCATACTATATACAAGTATTTTAGTTTAAACTTATGCTCCCAAGAATTAAAAAAGGGGACAGATCAGTATTCACAGTAAACAATAAATAAAGGGAGCTCATAATAAGCATAGGGTTTGTTCTGCCATCAAACAGTAATACCTATTTTGTTGACAGTCATTAAGAACAGCAGACTGATGTTCAACAGGAAATTGCCATGAGTTTATCTTACAAACGTTTGCCAATAGTATGTTAAACTTTCCAAACAAAACTCCCTAAACAGGCAAATTTATGGTAAATTTTGGAAACAATATTTTAAAATAAGGAGGGCAGTAGGGTCATTTAAAAATAATATTGCCAACGAAAATATACTTTTTACCTGTTAGTGCTACCATGTGCTCTTTTGAGTTAATTTTTTATAAAATGTCCACCAATAACAGATCCATAAAATTAAAATCTGCCATTATGGCTTCACTTGCCTATTTCTTAAAGTCTTTTTCTTTAATTATGTTTAATCTTTCCTAAGCAGGCGCTTTAGACCACTGAACCATCTCGCCGGCCCTAATTATGTTTAATCTAATGGTTATGATACCTCTAACTACTCTCTATAAAACTGTTGAACAATTACCATGTAAAAGATTTATTAGGTCAATCATGCACTTCTTCTCTTTTACAAATAAAGACCTAAATTAATAAGCATAATTTTGATGTAGAATTTGTTTTGGGAGCATGCTATCAGGTCTTGGGAGCTTACTCAAAAGGGTAAAAGTTTCATTGGTCTCATTTCCTAGGAAAGTACTTTCTCTCTCTAGAAAGTCAAGCAGTAATGATATTAATAGATATCACTATCATTGGTATACAACAATATAATTTCAAGCAGATACAAATGTGTATCAGGCTGGCATTGAGCTCACTTTTGTAGTCCAGGCTGGTCTCGAACTCACACTGATCCTCCTGTCTCAGTCTCCCAAGTGCTGGGATTATAGGCGTGTGCCACCATGCCCGGCCTAGAACATATTTATTGAGGGAAAGAAAGCTTCTGTCCAAGAGAGCGACACGAGGGCAGTCCCCAGAGGTTGGTCTCCCAAATGTGTATTATTTATATTCTTTATTTTTTGGTATAAAATACGGTACTTGCGGGCTGGTGAGATTGCTCAACGGGCTAAAGTGTGTGCGTTGGGAAGTTTAGGCCACCGCAGGGACTGCAGCTCGATCCCAGGCACCACATGCTGCGCCGTTCCCCACCCCCCAGGGAAGGCTGAGCCAGCCATAATACAAACAAATAAATGTGGTTTAAGAAAATAAAATAAACTTTAAAAAAAATATGGTACTTGCAACTTTATGTATATTTTAAAGTTCTTTATGTTTCATTTCATAATTTTTACTTAAAATCTTAGATCATTTAATGAACAATAAGGTCCTCAATGATTCTAGCAATTCAGCATAAGAGTTCAAAGCTGAAAACGTGTGTGGTTACTGAAACTTTTTGAGGAAGGCATAAATTGAGTTAAAAATGAGATTACGAAGGGGTTTCTCTGCTGGGCAACTCTGCTTTCTGACATGCTGGCTTGGCCAAGACAAAGAAGTAATGACTAGTTGCCTAGATTCTAGCTAGACTGAGACCTGGGACAGGCTTGTCCCTGGTATGCAGAAGCATACATGCCTTTGGCCAGCGCACTCACCAGAACCCATGAGACCCAGGACAACTGGTCAAGGATTGTGGAGTAATCAGCAAGGTCAGCAATGTGGAAATGTTTGAAGCAGCATTGCGGATCCAGCAGTGGGCTCTGCAGCAGACCAATCTCAGCCCCCACATCCATAGGCCAAAATCAGCCCTGTACCCAGCATAATTCCCATGACAATGTGGCTGTAGTACATAACACATTTTTGAGATATGATGTAGACATTGTCACAGATCTGTAACCAGCAGAGGTATTTTGCTCCTTTTGCTTTCACTTATTTGTTTGATTAGCTGTCTCTCTCATGTCTGGTGGGAAGTCATCTTGTTTTGTCTTGTGTTTTGTGGTTATTAGTTTTTTTTTTTCTCCTCTATTGGGTCAACTTTCTTTTCTTTCTTCTTTTTTCCTTTCTTCTCCATTCTCCTTCTCTTTATGCATTCTTATATTGACTGTTTGGGGTTCTTAGATATATTTTTCATTTTCTTCTATTGATCTTCTTTCTCTGCTCAACTATCTTTTGAATTTAAACTTTCAAGTGGATAAACATTATCTTTTCCCTTTCTGATTATAATTTTGCATTCTCTTTCATTCTTTCCCTCCTATGTCTTCCAGTTTTCCAAAACTTAGGTTATTATGCTTTGACCTCCAGCTTTTAACTCTACTATATTTGACCTCATTCATTACTTTATCATGTTCCTTACCTATCTTAACCTATCCACCAAAAGGGTAAAATCACTCCACTAAAGGGAAAATCACTGCATACAAGAACACGATATATATTAGATTTTATTATATAATGTTAGAGTTTGCTCCTGTGGTTGGCAAAGAATGACTGAAGAAATTCATGACCACTAAAACAACCCTTTAAACAGTACTGAAAGATAATCTAGATAGAGATAAAAATGATCACAATTTGAAAAACAATAACAAAAAGAAACCACCAGACATGGCAAGCAATTAAGCAGAGAGGAAAAATAGGGAATCAATATCAGAAAAGCAGTGACAAAGATAAGTCAATACATATACACCATTATCATCAATGTGAATGGCCTCAATTTCCCAATCAAAAGAAACACAAGAGCAGAATAGACCAATAAACAAGATCTAGCAATATGCTATCTATTTGAATCACCTTTTACTAAGAAAGAAATTCACATACTAAAAGTCAAGGAATAGAAGACAATACTCCATGTGACAGGAACCCAGAAAAAAGCAGGGGTAGCTATTCTGTTTGCAGACAATATGAACTTCAAACCAAGAATAATCAAAAGAGAGAAAGAAGATCACGACATGCTTTTTAGCGAAAAACACTAAGAGAAAGAGATGATAATTATAAATATGCACCAAATATGGGAGCACCCAACTTTATAAGGCAATTATTAATAGACTTGAAAAATCTATTAAGCAATTATAAGCAATAACAAAATTATAACAGGAGACCTTAATACCTTAACATCACAAAGAGAGATAGATCAACTAGACCAAAAATCAGCAAAGAAATATCAGAACTGAACCAAACCTGTGAACAAATGGACTTAGTAGATATTTTCAGAATGTTCCATCCAATGACATTTGTTATGGTTTAAGTCTAGTTGTCCCCCCAAAGCCTCATGCACTCATGGGGCAGGGACTTCTAGAGTTTGAGACTTGAGTCATGATCCACTGGGATTATGTGTTTTAGTACTGATGGGACTATGGCTCTGAGTACTGCTGGGATTATTTGACTCTTGATCCACTGGAATTATGTGCTTTACTACTGATGGGGTTCTTGGTCTGAGAATGGCTGGGATTACTGGTGTGGCCTAAGGTGGATAGGCTAAGGCAGAGAGCCTGAATGTAATATAAAGAGAGACAGAGACAGACAGCTGTTGCTCTCTGCTCCCTGGTTGTTTCATTGCCTCTGTCACCATATTGTTGCTGTTCCGCCACCATGAACTGGATGCTCTCTGCCCTGTTCCACTCAGTCTTGGGCCAGCCGAATATGGACTGAAACCTCTAGTAACTGTGAGCCAAATAAACCTTTCCTTCCTTCATTTTGAGTGTTGGGTGTTTGTCGCAGCAATGAATAAAAAGTAACTAAGGCAACATTAGAATACACATGCTTTTCAGCTGTACATGGGATGTTCCTTAAAACAGACCATACACTAGCTCACAGCACATACTTAAGTGAATGAAAAGGAACTACAAGTATCCCATGCATATTATCTGACTATTATGTAATAAAATTGGAAAGTAATGACAAAAGGGCCAGCAAACTAAATCACCTGATTAGGCAAGCATAGGCAAGCACACAGGGGCTGGTTCGATCCCCATCACCACACTCCATGCCAGCCCTGCCCCCAGGGTAGGCTGAGCTGGCCAGAGTCTGGGCATAGTGGTGCATGCCTGTAATCCCAGTGCGGGGGAGGTTGAAAGCAGAAGGGACGCCATGAGTCTGAGCTGCACAGTGAGATCCTACAACAACCAATTACATAAAAGAAAGTAATGACAAAAGAAACTGCAAAAGCTCTGTAAACACATTGAAATTTATAGCTCCCTCCACAGCCAAGGGGTCACAGAGGAAATTAAAGAATATAATCAAATGAAAATGCAAATACAACTTATCAGAACCTGTAGGACACAATGAAAGTAGTCATAAGAGGGAAATTTATCCTGGCAAATTCTAACATCAGGAAAAGAGAATGAGTACAAATAAACAACCTACTACACCTCAAGCTTCTAGGAAAAGAAGAACAAGCCAAGCCCAATGTCCACACAAGAGAGAAAATTATAAAGATCAGAGTAAAAATTAATACAATGAAGAATAAGAAAATAATATAAAGAACTAATGAAACAAAAAGCTGGTTATTTGAATGAATAAATAAAATCGATTAACCCTTAATCAACTTTATTTTAAAAAAGTAAAGAAAAGACTCAAATTTGTGCATTGAGAAATGAAGAATGTAAAATCACTACAAATGCTGTGGACATTCAGAAGATCATCAATACATACTTTAAAAATTCATGGAGTGGAAAACACAGAAGAAATGGACAGATTCCTAGATACATATGCATTACCAAAGCCAAATCAAGAAGATATAAAAATTCTGAATAACCTATACCCGCTAATGAGACTGAAAATGTAATTAAAATCTTACCAACAAAAAAGCCCAGGTCCTGATTTATTCACTGCAGAGTTCTATAAGATGTTTAGAGAACATTTAATGCCAATATTCCTCAATCCTTTTTAATGAAGTTGAAAGGGAAGCAATCCTACCTAAGTGATTCCTGGAGGCAAGCATTACCTTGATACCAAGACTAGAGAATGACCCAAAGTAAAAAGAGAACTACAGGCCAATCTCCTAATGAATAAAGATGCAAAAATACTCAATAAGATATTAGCAAACAAAATGCAGCAAATCATCAAGAAGATTATACACCATGATGAAGTGAGATTCATCCTAGGAATGCAGGGATGGTTCAACATTTGCAAATCGATAATCACCATATCAACAGAGCCAAAGACATCTCAATAGATGCAGAAAAAGCTATTAATGAAGTCCAACATTCATTCATGGTAAACATACTACAGAAAATTGGAATAGATGGTCTTTACCTCTACCTGATAAAAGCCATCTATGACAATCCAAGAACCACCACTGTATTAAATGTAGAAAAACTGAAAGCTTTCACTTTAAAATCAGGAACAAGACAAGATAGTGGTGTACTATTACCACTCTTCTTTAAATAGTTCTAGAAACATTAGCCAGAACAAGTAGACAAGAGAAAGAAGTAGAAGGACAGGAAAGGAAGAAGTCAAATTATCATTATTCACAGATGGCAAATACTTTACATGGAAGACTCCCAAGACTCCACCAAAAGGCTCTGAGATATGATAAACAAATTCAGTACCATAGCTGAATACAAAGTCCATACTCAAAAATCAACAACATTCCTGTACATAAACACACAATTACTGAGAGAAAAATTAAAGAAACCTCACCCTCCACAATGCAAAAAAAATGAAATACTTAGAAATCAATCTAACAAAGGAAGTAAAATATCTACACATTGAAAGTTATAGCACTCTGGAAAAGGAGATCGAAGAGGATATCATAATATGGAGAGTTATTCCTTGTTCAAAAAAGAACAATCAACTTTGTGAAAATGTTACACAGATTCAATGAAATTACAATTAAAACATGAATACTATACCTCACAGATCTAGAGAAAACATTTCTAAAATTCCTCTGGAACCAGAAGAGACCTAAAATTACAAAAGCAATCCTGGGCAACAAAGACAAGCCTTCATAATCCCTACTTGAAATTATATTACACAGCTGCTGTGATAAAATCAGTTTGTACTGGCAGAAAAACAGATCTGAGGATCAGTGGAATAGAACAGAAGATGCAGCGACAACTACAGGCACATTCAGCTATCCTGTCTTTGCTAAAGGATATGAATTTTGTTCACTGAAAGTAAGATAGTCTCTTTAGTACATGGTGCTAAAAAAACCTGGCTGTCTACATGTAGATTAAAACTAGACTGATGTGTCTCACCATGTACTAAACTAAAGTCAAAATAAATCAAAGATCTAAATATTAAAACAGACACACTAAACCTGTTGGAAGAGAAAGTAGATAGAAATTTTGAGGACATAGGGATGGGCAGTGAGTTCTTCAACAAAATCCAAACTGTATGAGAAATACTCCAAAGAACTGACTACTGTGATGTCATTAAAAAGCAACACATCAAAAGAAATGACAAACATAATGAAAAAATAACTTATTAATTGGGAAAAAAATTTTAGCCAAAAGAACCTCAGACACGGACTGGGGAGATAGCTCTGTGGCACAAGTGCCTAGCTGCCAAGTGCAAGGTTGTGAGTTTGAACACTGGTCACCCGCCCCCAAAAAAGAATGTTAGACAAAGAAGTTTTATCTAGAGCATACAAAGAATTGAAAAAAACAGACCCCTCCAAATTTAAAGATCCAACTAAAAAATGGGCATCTGAAATGAATGTGCATTTCTTCGATGAAGAAATAAAGATAGCAAATAAATATGTGGAAAAAAGTTCAACATTTTTAATTTGGTCATCCCTGAGATGTAAATTAAAACAACACTGAGATTCCATCTCACCCCAGAAAAAAATGGCTACCTCCAAAAATTCAATGAGTGACAAACGCTGGAGGGGCTGTGAGGAAAAAGAAACCATTCTCCAGTGTTGGTGTGCATGTAGATTGGTGAAACCACTGTGGAAATCAGCACACAGATATCACAAAAAACTAGGATTGGAGGTCCCATTTGGCACAGGTATTCCCCTTCTGACTATTTTTACAGAAGAGCTAAAACCATAGCACCACAGTGATATATACACACATGTTTAGCACAGCAAAATTGATAAATCTTGAAAATAACCCAAATGCTCATCAACTGAGGAATGGGCATAAAGATGTGCTCCTTTTATATAGTGGAGTACCATTCAGCTATAAAGAAGGATATGTTTGAAGCTTTTGTAAATAAATAGATGTAACTTAAGATCATACTTATAAGTGAAATAAATTAGTCTCCTTTGTGTAAACATTGTATTGTCTCCCTAGTGTAAGAAGCTGAAAGAGTAAATAAGGGAACTGGGGTTGTAGCTCAGCAGCACAGCAGCCTGCCTGGTAAGCAAAAGATCCTGAGTTTGACTCCTGATATTAAAAAAATGTAAATAAGCCCCAAAATGTACAATAGATATTGGAAATTGGAGGAAACTGCTTAAAAAGAAAAAGGAACTTGGATGAGGGAAAGGAGAAAAGAATGAAGGGAGAAGTAAATACATATGTGTGATAGTTAAGATAGCTATACTACTAATTTCTATTAGTTCATTGAAAGTCTGTGCTTACATAGCTTGATCAGTTTTCATGCCTATATTTTATATTCTCAGCAACTACTTTGAAGATAACAATAAGCAATGTACTAACCATTGTTATCTCCTACTATCTTGTTTTGAAATTTTATATCATTGTTTGTAATTTTTTCTTTTTAAAATGAAAAAGTTCATGAACATTTTGTTCATGAACTAAATAATATCAAGTCAAATAAGCACAGGAATAATCCCCTCATTTT
>PVKN010042322.1:0-10412 GCA_004027915.1 Capromys pilorides
CTTCCTCCTCTTCCTCCTCTTCTTCCTCCTCCTCCTCTTCCTCCTTCTTCTCTTTCTTCTTTATATTTGGGGTTGAACTCAAGACCTTTGCACTGAGTTATATCCCCAGCCTTTAAATTTTTTTTTATTTTTATTTTTGAGATAGGATCTTGCTAAATTTCCCAGACTGGGCTTGAATATGTGATCCACAGCTACCGGGGGCATGCTGAGATTGGAGGGAGGTGCCACCACACCCAGGTACTATTTGCGTTTATAACACAATTCAAAGAAAGAAGCCTGGAGCTGTTTCTCTGGGCTGTGACCCTTCCACTTCTGAGCACTAAAAGACACATTGGCATAGAGAAGAGAGGGACTGTTTCCCAAAGAGCTCTTTATCCTTTGGGAAATATCCACCAAGAGGATCCTATTGGAGGAGGAGCCTCGCAATGTCTCCATTGGTACCAGGGAATCTCTGAGTGGCTTTGCTGCTAGGCACAATGGGGTGGCAGCCCCAGGTTGCCACACTTGTCTCTCACCCTATCTGCCATCTTTTCCCAGACCCAGCAGGTCATGTGACTGCATCATAGTCATCCAGGAATCTGGATGCCCTGCAAGGTGGTGGCACATGGTACTGAGTCCTGTAGCCGATGAGTTTTCTGGGTCTCTGGTGATATTCTGTAAATGCCTGCTATTCTTACATGGCCAGGTTTTTTCATTCATTCATTCATTCATTCATTCATTCATTCATTCATTCATTCATTCAGTGTTTATAGCTGTGATTGTCCTGGGAACATACACAGAACAAGGGAGGCAGCTGGTGTCTTATTACAGCCTACAGGCTAATGGAGGCAGCTTTCTCAGAGGTGGGGATGGTCCAGCTGGGTTTTAGAGAAGGAGGAGGAGGAAGAGGAGGAGGAGCTGGAGAGGATGGTGGTCGGAGGAGAGTGTGTGCAAGATACAGGCCACAGAGGAAAGGGGAGGGAGACAGGATTCAACTTCTGCAGAAACAAGCAGGGCATGGGGTCAGCACTTCAGACTTGCAAGGAGCACAGAGACCCAGAAGAGGCCCCAGTTTCTGGTGTGGGAAGAGTGGAGGGACCATTTGTGGAAGGGGTGGCCTCCAGCCCATCTTGAGGAAGATGCCCCCTGGGTGAGCATCCCTCCAAGGGATCAGGCCTTTAGGCATCCTGGGTATGGTGTTCACTGCCTTGCACACTCAGCAGAAGACTTGGCCCTGGCCAAGGAGTGGAGAGGGAGGTGTCTCATCTGTCTGTCCTGTGCAGGGCCTTCGTGTCTGTTAGACACAGGCATCCCTGGGCCCTGCTTTGGTAGCAGGAGTAGGGTGGGGCCTCCTCACTCCCCCCACCCACCCCACACATCTCAGATCTCAGCACACAGAAAGACAAGGACTTAGGCAGCCCTGTGAGGACTGTCAAAACAGGCACAAGCTTTCAGAGCCTACATCCTGTTTTGAAGTCTGTTTACTCTACAAAATTAATCTCTTTGATGCCTGGAGAAGAAAGATGCACATTAAACCAGCTGCAATTCTGGCTTCTGCTCTCAGCCCTGGTGTAACTCTCCAGCTACAGGCTGAGGAAAACCAACAGCCCCGGCTGGGGTTGTGCCTTCTCCACAGGCGGCCTTCTCTGGAGGCCTGTGGACACATCATTCTTTAGCTTTCATTAGCTAATCCCACAGTCTCTCCAGATGCTGGACTGGAGCTCAGAGTCCTCTGTGAGCCTGAGCAAGAGGCAACATGGGGGCCTGTGTTGGGTTGGGAGCTCAGTCCTCATGGCGTCCACTGCTGAAACAAGGCCGCCTGCGTGGGGACGTCTTTGCTCCCACTCGAGCTTTTCTTTTCTTTTCCTTTGTTTTTGAGACAAGGTCCGATTATATAGTTCACACTGGCTTGAACTTAAGGAAATCCTCCTGCCTCATCTGAGTGCTGGGAGTGCTGAGGATGTGGTGGGCAAAGGCCTGGAGGGGTGGATGGGATACCCAAGCACCTGGGGTCTATCCCCTCTCTTCCCACCAGGTTCATGTCCCGAGTTGTGGTCTTGTCTCTGCTTTTCCTCATCAGTGAGTTGAGAGACATTGCTGTGAGCTGGGCTGTGTCCCCTCCCGCCAACTTCCTGGTTTGAACTGCTTCCTTCAGCACTTTCAGCTGTGACTCTGGGAGATGGGGTTGTTAGACAGGTGATCGAGTTCAAAGTTGCCATTAGGGTGGTTTGGATTCAATCCAACCACTGTCCTTCTAAGAAGAGATTTGGGAATAGAGACACCAACAGCCCTGTCACCACCTTATCTGGGCCATCTGGCCTGCAAGGCTGCCTTGGTGGCTGAGGACAGGTACCACACCTTCCTGCCTGCAGCCCACGGTGAGGACCCAGTGAGACAGTGCAGGCGAATGTGTAGGGGATTAGAAGGCAAAATGCAATTCTCTCCCATTCCTTTTTATCCCATTAAGGAGAAAATTTCATTTGGCTGGGTATATTTTTAACACCTTGCTAATGCTGGTAACGCTCTCCCTACGTTTTTTAAAAAAGAGATAAAACTCAAGTAACATAAAATTAACCATGAACTGTTATATAAAGTACGGCTTTGCTATGGCATTTAATGCATTCACGGTGTCGTGCACCTGTCACCTCTGGCTGGCTCTAAGATTTTTCATGACCCCAAAAGGAAACACTGTTCTCCTTAAGCAGGCTCACCACACGCCTCCCTCAGTGCCTGCCTGCTCTCCTCCAGGCTTGGCCGCTGCTGCTTTGCCTTCCATCTCTAGATTTACTTATTCTGAGCATGTTGTAGAAATAGTTCTGGCGTGAGTGACCATGCGTGTCTGGCTTCTTTCGCCCCACCTCCTGGTTTCCAGGCTCACCTGCACAGTAGCCGGCAACAGTGCTTCGCTCCTCTTCTAGACTCAGCAACAATCCATTGTGTGGGTAGATCCTATCATTTTATTCCTGCAGCTTTTGATGGACATGGCACTGGCTGCTTCTATCCTTTGGCTACTTTGAATTGTGCTGCTACGAAATCACCATGCAAGCCTTTGGATATTTACGTTCAATTCTTTTGGGTCTCTGCCTAGTAGTGGAGCTCCAGGGTCATTTGTAACTCTCTGTTTAAAATTGCGAAGAGCAGAACTCTCTTTCTAATCAAACAAGAGTATTCTTCAGGATTCAGAGTTTCACAGGTGTCTTGCTACTTTATTGTTGTTGCTGAGACAGAATACCCAATACCCAAAATTAAAGAGAGAGGGCTGGCCAGATGGCTCAGCAGATTAAAGTGCCTGCTTAGACAGCACCTGTGTCTACAGAGGCTGGGGGTTTGATCCCTGGTATGCTGTGCTGGGCCCACACCTGGGGTGCACTGAGATGGTGACTGAGACAAGATGTGGTGTCGCGGGCCTATAATTCTAGTGTTTGGGAGACTAAAAAACAGGAAGGATCACTATGAACCCAATCTGTGTAGTAAGACACTGTAGACCTTGTACTAGATACATTAAAAAAAAAAAAAAAAAAAAAAGATGTAAAAGAGGAAAAGGTTTATTTAGCTCTAGTTTGTGGAGGTTTTAGTCCATGCTCGGCTGGCTCCAAGGCAGGGTGGCACATGGCAGAGGGCAGCAGTTTACAGCAGTGGAAGACAGCAAAAGCAATCCAAAGGGGTTAAAAAAGGGGCCAAGAGTGAGGAGCAAGTCTCTTTCCCTCCCTTATGCTGTATGCAGGTGACCTGTCGCAGGGGGTGCAGCACTTTCAGCACGAATCCCGGCACTAGACAATGCATCAGTCAGAAAGTCTAGATTCAGCTGCCTCTGAAAAGCCTGCCCCTGTGACCGAAGGACGTTTATGACACAAACCATAACAGGCAAGGGCATGGAACAGGACTTTGAAGGCCTTGACCCTCCTGTGCCAAGGTTGGGACCCGGGGCCTCACTTATGCTAGGCAGGCACGCTACCACTGAGCTGTGTTCCAGCCCCAAAAGCTTTGATTTTTAATGGCATTGATGCCTGCAGGATCAGAAAATCAAATTCTGCATTTTCATCTGAAATAACAACATGAATTCTTCTAAAAAAACTGTTACTTCAGAAAGAGAGTCAAGGGCCAAGGAGATAACTCAGCGGTCTAAGTGCCTGCCTGGTGAGCACAAAGACCTGGGTTCTATCCCGTGTTTTGCATCCTGCCAGCCACTGAAACTGGATGCGGTGGCACACACCTATAATCCCAGCCCTGGGAAGGCTCAGACAGGAAGTTCTCTATGAGTCTGAGCTGTGCCAAATAAATAAGTAAATAAGTAAGTAAGTAAATAAATAAATGATTTAATTTTTTTTTCTTTTTTTAAATGTATTTGGCACAGAGTCTCACTACGGAACTCAGATTCAGCGATCCTCCCGTTTTCAGCCTCCCCAGCACTAGTATTACAGGTGTGCAGTCTCAGTGGCCAGCTCTGCACTCGAGGGCCAGCACAACCTGTGGTGCCAGAATTAAATCCTGGTCCCTGCACTTGCCTAAGCAGGTGCTTAGTCTGCTGAGCCATCTGCTGTTTCAGTGTGCCCTTGAGGGGGGGAGGGCGGGGCTGCTGTACCTGCTTGTAGGTGCTTTAATCTGTCAAGCTATTTGGCTGGCCCTGTGAACTTCTAATGTCTCTATATGTTTGCCTTTTTCCAGAATGTCCTATTCCTGGGATCGGACGATATGTAGTCTTCAGAGTGGCTTCTTTCAGTGAACAATACCTATTTACACTTTCTCCTTGTTTTAATTTTTTTTTTTCCTTTCTTTTTTGGTGTGGTCCTGGGGATTGACCTCAGGACCTTGAACTTGCCAGGCAAATGCTTATTCTACTGAGCTATCCCCCCAAACCCCTCTCCTTGCTTTAATAGTTCACTGCTTTTTATCTCTAAATAATATTCCATTGCCTAGATGTGCTACAATTTGAATATAATGTTTATCCATTAGGACTATTTCTGGAAGAGTGGTGAGGCCCTGGTGGTGATGGCTGGGCTCCCAGCTGTGTTCTAGCAGCCTGGGGTGGAGCCTGCAGAGACAGCTAGTTATCTGGCCGCCTCTGGGCCCCAAGTCAGATGGCTGAGACCAGAGGGGATTTCTGGGCTTGAACCATTGTTTTCATTCCCCTTTTCAGGCGGCTCATGCCCACACAGCTGGCTGTCCCTGGTCCCTTTTGCAAAGGCCTCTGGGGTGGTGATGGCCAGGTCTACCCTAGTTGATCCCAGGACCTGTGAAAAGCAAGGTCTGAAGCCTACAGCCAGCAGCTCCAAGCAGAAGGGCTCTGTTCACCCAAGCAACTGTCAGTAGCTGAGGAGTCAGACACCCAGGAGATAATAGCCCAGGGCTGGGAGGGGCCTGGAAGGCTCCTTGGGGCTCCTGGGGGGTCTCTGGAAGGGGCTCAGGCCGAGCTGGGCTCAGTGGTTCTCATACCCTGCCTCTGGCAGCCCGCTGCAGTTCCTTTCATAATTATTTTTCTTTCCATATTTAAATAAGGTCCGCCCAGTGTCTGAGCCATGGTTTGCTTCTCCTAGGAAGGCTCCTGGCCAAGGCAGCTCCCAGATAGGGTGGCTGCCTCCATCTTCTTCTACCAGAAGCCCTGGCCCTTGGGCTGGTGTGGGGGTTGTCCGAGCATGTGACTGTGGGGGCGGGGCTCAGAGAGCCCTCTTCCCACAGCCAGATCTGGGCACCAAAAGCTCTGGGAGAATCCAGGCTGCTGCCAAAGGTCAACAGGCTTCATGCTTTGTCCAGCTTGCTGCTGGCAGAAAGCTCCCACTCAGGCCAGCCTCTCTCTGGCCCCTGCTCTTGTCGTCTCCAAAGGGCACCAGGAGGCTCCGAATCCCAAGAGCCAGAAAGCCTCCCTGCGACAGACTGCCTGTTCCACCTTCTCCCTGCCACATCCTGTTTTACTCTCAACCCACAGAAGTTCCCCCAACTCTTGGTGCCCATGGGAACAATATCTGTAGGTGGCTACCTGTGGAGCACACAGATAAGTGTGCCAGCACCCCTCCTTCACAGCTCTGGTTGAGCCTTCTTCTTCCAGGGAGGCAGCTCTGGTTCCCTGCACATCCAGGGGACCCAGTGGGGGACAGAACGGGTGTGACGGGCAGTGTGCAAGGCCCAGTGATAGTGAATGATGCCCTGTGTTTTGCATTGGGCCAGTAGGAGAAGAAATGTGGAACAAGACCAACTGCCTGGCACTCCTGTCACGCCCATGTCCCTGACATGCCTTTCTCCATGTCAGGCGCCCATTTGCATCCTCTGAGCCTTCCACTATGGCCTGGAGCCACAGAAGAGGCCAAGGAAGGGGTTCTCATAGCTCTACTTACTGGCATCTTGGGGGCCCTGTGGTGCTCGGGCGCCGTCTCCAGTGTGGCAAGAGGCTGACTGCTTGCATTCCATGCCCCAGAAAGTAAAGTGACAGCTCAGGGCTGGTTGCAGGAGAGGAGACCTGAGGTGCAGACCCTGGCACTCCTTGACCCTCTCACAGAAGGTGAGGACAACTGCCTCGCTCTGTGTCCCCACAGCTTCCTGTGTCTCCACCTCGGTTTCATGTCTTCTCTGCAGGTGCCGTAGTCTCCTCCTGTGAGGTGGGGAGAGAGGTCAGCTTTCAACCACAATGCGAAGACAACGGGAAGTGGCTCTCGCTGCTCTGGTGGCTCTCAGAGGCCTCCGGAGGAGCAGGGAGCCTTCGCTATTTTATCTCCTTTGTAAATTAGTCTGGAGGCCAACTCAAAGGCTGGACCTCAGGACACTGAGAATCTTCTGCCCCTGCCATGCTGTGTGTCTTTTTTTTTTTTTTTTTTTTTTTTTTTTTGGGACCGGGGTTCAAACTCATAACTTGCCAGGCAGGCACTTGTGCCACGGAGCTATCTCCTCAGTCCCTCAAGCTGTGTGTCCTACAGGACTGCCTCCCCTCCCTGGGGTCATGCTTAAACAGGGCTGCAGGGCTAGCAAGACTTACTCAGGTCCTTTTCAGGGAGTGACAGCCCATTCCCACAGGGATGAGGGCAGCAGGCCTTGGACACTCTGTGATCCGACCCTGGGCCAGTTGGTGGGGTCTAATAAGGCGCATACCCAGCCCAGTGCAGGGTGGGATACCATGTCTGGGGTGTGGTGAGAGGGGCCAGACCACTGCAGAGCTGCTGCAGGAGGCTGGGAGCGGGCACCATGCCATGCTGCCAATCACTCATACTTCGCTCTAAGTAGAAATGTATTGTCATCGATTTAGCAAGATGTAAATAAGAATGGCAACATTATCTTCATCGTTAAGAACCGGGGTGCCATACTTTTCACTCTATGTGTGTATTTCCACTCACTCTTCATAATCGCCCAAACAAGTGGAGCTGATGCTATTTATCATCCTTTCGCAGACTGACGACACCATGGCACAGAGAGGTAAAGTAACTTGCCCAGAGTCACATAGCCAGTAAGCACAGAACAGTTCTGTGCTTCTCTTCTAAGCCGCACTTTCTTAAGCCCCTGCCTGCAGGGGTGGTCACTAAATAGCTCTGCCCAGGACTTGTTCCGGGAAGTTCAACTCCCCCCAGCTCACCAGCACCTTGGCTGGCTGATTTCCAGGGAGGCCACTCAAGCTTCATGCTTGGATTAGGGGGAACAGCTCCTCACCCTGGCTCCTCCCTCCCCAGTGTCTCCTAGCCTGGCAGGTAGTCACTGCCCGGGCAGTGGGGAGGCCAGGGGAGACAGGGTGGGCATCTCTGAGCTCTCTGTGTGTCTCCTTTGCTTTGTGGAAGCCTTGGCCAGAAGGGCCTAGCTTAAAGGTCATGTACCTTTTTATTTCTCTCACCCTCCTAGGAAACAATGATGGAAAGGATTTAATGCATACATACATACAGACACACACACACACACACACACACACACACACAGAATTTCAAATTGCAGTTAAGAGAACACTAGCTGCATGTAGTGCAGCACTCTGAGAGGCTGAGGCAGGAAGGTCACAAGTTCAAGCCAAGCCTGGGCAACTTAGAGAGACCCTGTCTCAAACAGAAAATGGCTGGAGTTGTAGCTCCGTGCGAAGGTGCTGGGTTCAATCCCCCTTGGGATTTGAGCACCCAGCCTGCCTGACAAGCACAAGGTCCTGAGTTCCATTGCCAGTACAACAAAGGAGAAAAAAGAATTTGATTTTCAAAATCAGCCCTGAGCAGAGTGGAGGGTGTGAGATGGCCTTTGTGCAGATCGGGAGCTGTGTCATAGCAGAGGTGGGGCACAGTGGGCTGCTGGCTGCAGACAGGCAGGGGAGGCAGGCCCAGGGGCTGGGGAGTGTGTGCAAATGTCCATGGGAGTGCAACGTGCAATGGGCTTGTTAGCACTGTGTGTGTGTGTGCCTGTGCATTGTATGCTGTGTGCGTGTGAACATGTGTGCACATGCGGGTGAGCACATGTGCATGCACACGTGTGTACACACACATGTGTGTATGTGTGGTGTGTGCGTGAATGTGTGTGCACACACGTGTGGTATGTGTGCATGCAGGTGCTTGTGTGGTATGTATGTGTGTGGGCATGTGGGCGCACATGCACATGTAGGTATACATGTGTGTGCAAACACACATGCACACATATGTGCATGTGCATGTACATGTGTGTGCAAGTGGCCCCAGCATTCCAGGCTGAGCAGCCTTGATGAACAAAGCACGTGGGCTCTCTGGATGCAGAAGCCAGAAAAACAAATAAAGCCGGCAGCCCTGGCTATAAATAGACCAGGCTCTGGCAGCCCACAGGCAGCAGCCAGCGTCTTCTCCCAGCTGGAACAGCAGCCCCCAAAGGCCAGCCCTGGCCTGGCCCCAGGGGATGGGGAGCCACTGCATGTACAGGGCCAGAGCTGGAGTTCCTTCCCCCAGCAGCTGTGACGTTGGGTGTGTGCTGTGCTGCAGCTGGTGGAGGTGTTCTGGGTCCTCTCTGCTTTTTGGGAGAACCCCAGCCCTCATCTTGAAGGCACCTTAAGCGTTCAGGGGTGGGCAGAGACCTAGGTCTCAGGACGGCGGCTCAGTGGTGTTGGCTCTGACATGCTTCCTGGAATTTGCCTCAAGTGTAAAACTCGTGTTCCTCACCCTCTGGCTCAGCCCTGCTCTCTCTGTGGTTGGATGGAGTGTCCTGAGCAAATAGTATCCCCACCTTTCAACAAAGTCATCCATTGCTTCCCTCCCTCCCTCCTTCCCTCCCTTTGTCCCTCCCCCATTCTCTGCCTTCCCGCTTTCCTCCCCTCTTCCCCCTCCACCCTCCTCTTCTCTTCTTCCTTCTCTCCACTCATGCTCACCTCCTTCCTGTCTTCCTCCCTTCCTTCCATCTTTCCATCAATCTACCCTTCCTTCCTTCTATCCTGGACCCACATTGATGTCGGCCACACACTGGTGCTCCCAAGGAAAGCAAACTGTCTGCCTGGTTCTGACCCAGGCGCTTGCACCTCCAGGGGCAAAGGCACTTCTGGGGCTGGAGGAGCTGTGGTGGAAAGTATGGGCCCCTGGGGGAGCGTACCTGGTGGCTGTGTGTGTGTGCTTCTCCACCCCACCTGCAGACTGGCTGGGGAATGGGGCAGGGGCAGGGGCCAGAGCCCCTCACCGTGCTGCTGCCCAACTCTGAAGTGGGGGTGGGGGGGGACTCGTGAGGTCTGCGTGGCTAAATGCAGATAGAGACTGCATGAGGCAATGGGACATAGTGACAATAAGGACAGCAGTACTGGTGATGAATGTCACTTAGCTATGTCTGCTGCATGGCAGCGTCATGCATAGCACTGTGCCACGTTCCTCACTTCATTCTCTCATTGGTCCTGTTCTGCAGGGAGGAACAGAGATGAAGGAGGATTAGAGCACTGGCACCGGTCTGCAGCTGGAGCCCAGCGTAGCCCCAGCTTAGCCATCACCACAGGCTGAGTGGTCTTGGCCAGGACTCTTAACCTCTCAGAACATCAGGTTTTTTCATCAAAAAGCAAAGCTTTGCCTTGGAATCATAGGCCACCTCCCTCCTTTGAAATCCACGGACTGCATTTTAAGGTCGGAACCTCTTCATGTGCTGGTGCTTTTGTTTTTAGAATTCACTGGCTAAGAAAACTCACAATGCCAAAAAATCTACTTTGAATTCAGCAGTGGTTTAAAATCAATTTGTATTTGATTATTTGCAACTGCATGTAGATGCACTGGTAAAATAACCCTGATGTGGGCTTTGTTTATTCAGTCCGCACACGCAGGCATGTGGATCTTGGTTATTGCATTAAGAGCCTGCAGCCCCGCAGGAGCCAGGGCTTACATTGTTGCTCTTTCCAAGTCTGCCTTTGGTAATCCGCAGTGTGATTAACTCCTGCTTATCCCTGTGCTTCTGGGACCACAGCGAGGAGGGATGGCAGCGGCAAGACGGTGTGCGGTATGCAGAGGCACTGATCCAATGCCTGCGCTGCAAACAAGGCGGAGACAGCA
>PVKN010042323.1:0-10411 GCA_004027915.1 Capromys pilorides
TGTTATGGTTTATGTCTAGTTGTACCCCCAAAGCCTCATGCAATCATGGGGCGGGGACTACTAGAATTTGAGACATGAGTCATGATCCACTAGGATTATGTGTTACAATTGGTTCCTCCCTGGAGTATGACCTGGGCCTGCCTAGGATATGATCGGCTCCTCCCTAGAGTGGGATCAAGGGCCCATCCTGGGGTGTGATTAGTTCTACCCTAGGGCACAACGGGCCCACGTCAGAGTGACTGAGCACAAAGAGACTTTTTAAAGGGCTGTTACTCTCTGCTCCGGTGAGTTGGTTGAGTTGGTTGTTCTGCCGCCATGAACTGGATGCCCTCTGCCCTGTTCCACTCAGCCTTGAGCCAGCCGAATATGGACTGAAACCTCCAGCAACTGTGAGCTAAATAAACCTTTCCTTCCTTCAGTTTGAGTGTCGGGTATTTGTCCCAGCAACGAGTAAAAAGTAACTAAGACACTGGGCCATCCCTTTTCTCCTGCAAACCCATTCTAAACTTTCTATCAATTCACAAATCCCACAGATTGCTACTCTCCAAATCACATAAATACTCCTAGCTCTGGACAATAGGGAACCCTCCTTTTGGGGGCCTTCACTCTTTCTTCAAGTGCTTACTTTAAAGTCTGTCTAATAAACCTCTATTCCTCTCAGTGAGCCTTCTTGAAAATTCTTTCTTGTCATGAACATCCTGGCCCATAGGTAAAAGCAGCATAGGTTTCTTCTCTCTGCTTTGGGAACCTGGCTTGGGCTCCACCTGGTGAGGAGTTCAATTCCCAGTACTGTACACAAATAAACAGCAAATCTGCAATAGAGGCAAAGACTACTGGAACAGGCAATGCCAAGGATGAACCTCCAAAGCATGCTGGGAGATGCCAGTTAATACTGTGAATATATTCTGTGAAATGCTCCTTAGTGAGAGAAAGGAGAATAATAGCCACAAGAGCTGGAGGCAGGTGGTAAAGGTGTGGACCGCCCAGCTGGGAAAGAGTACAAGGAGGGACAGGATGGTTCCATACTTTCAATGAAATCTTAATAACATAGGAAGTGCTCACCTGTCAACACTCCAAATAACTGTGCGTTTACAATGGGCAATTTTATTTTATGTAAGTTAAACTTTAATACAGCTAGTTAAAAACAAACCAAAATGAACCTTGGATGGCTTTAATAATCTGAGTAAGAGACCTCGCTGGCAACTCACAAGGTCTTAACCAAGACAGGTTGCACCTGCCATGGTGGCCCATGCCTATTACCCCTGCACTCTGGGAGGTACAGGCTGGAGAGGATCATGCATATGAAGCCAGCTAGAGCTACTCAGTAACTTAACAAGTCATTGTCTCAAAAAATAAATAAATAACTAAAGAAAGAGAAAGAAAGAAAGAAAGAAAGAAAGAAAGAAAGAAAGAAAGAAAGAAAGAAAGAAAATATACAAAAACAATAGAAAGAGGCTGAGGATGCAGCTCAGTGTTGGGTTGGATCCCAGCACTACAAAGAAAAGCAAGTTACCCTCATCTCTCCTGTCCTCTTTTTATTCTTCATGGTCCAGCTAAATGGATTCTTCTGCCCGCTGCTGCTTTAGGGCCTTTGCACTTGGCATTCCCTCTGCCTGCTGCGCTGGCTGTTCTCTCAGACCTCCAGCTGGCCTGTCCTCTCCCTTCCTCCAAGCCTTTGACCAAAGGCCACCTCCTTGGAGTCTTCTTGGTCTGACTCCTGTCTGCCTTTCCATCTTGAGTGTGTGCATATACATGTGCACATGCATGCGTGCGCGCGCACACACACACACACACACACACACACTTTTCTAGTCAAACAGAAGAGCTATTTCTTTCCCTTTGGACTTGCTACTCTGCATTGCCTTTCTCAGTGCATCACCTGGCTGCATGAAAAGGTAAGGAAACTTGCTCAGTTACACAGCTATCAATTGGCAAAGGCAGAATTCAAGCTGGAGCCATCTCACTCAAAGCCTATGTCCTCAGCCACATACACACAAGCACTCAGGAAGGCGGTAGGACAGCCTAGGCTGAATTCCATTGTGCTTCTGTCCCCTCCATTTCTCTCCTCCCTCCAGGATCCTCTTTAATTTTGTTCTTAGAATCATAATAAAAGGAGAGAAACAGAAAGACTGAGTCTCCCCTTCAAACCTTTCTGTCCACATTAACTTCACTGTAGGGGGCCTGGGGAATTCCAAGTTGGCCCAGTAAATTGCTATTGCAGTACAACATAAAATGTATTTAAGCAATTACTCTCAATTTTTTTTTTCTTTTTGGTAAATTGACTTCTGTTAAATGGGGCTTCATTAATGGAATCTGGCTTGAGGAAGAATTAAAAAAAAAATCACTGCCTCTAATGGACGTAGTTGATTATGGGAAAAGCGGCTTCAAGTCCTTTCACAGAAAGCTGTAAGCCTTTAGCTTGGTAATAGGAGAGCACAGAGCAGGCTTTGTGGAAGGCATTTCTTCTTAGAAGCTTCTGGAGCAGTCAGGATGTTGGGGTGCTGGGAGACACCTCACCTGCACTAGATGACAGGAGTGTCTCCCAAGAGATTCCTGCCTAGTTGTAAACTAAGAGGAAGGAGATTGTGGGTGAAATCCCAGCATTCCTGAATATAGGCAACCATAGGAGAACCTTCACTGATTCCCTCACAGGCATGTAGCTTGTGGAGGCTCTTCTAGGGAAGGCTTGCAGTGGGGCCACTTCCTCCATGCCTCCAGGATCTGGGGAGCCACTGCAAACCCTACGATCTCAAGCAGCCAGAAAAATGTTCCTCCCAGACTCTGTGCTGCTGTCCTTCTTCTTGCTAATTGGAATCTGGCTTCTGAATACCCAGAATATCTCGGGGGAGCAGTGTCTCCTATCCAAGAACTTGGAATCTCCCAGCTCTGAGGGAGGGTTGTAGATTTTCTTTTCTTCATCTTAGAATCAGGCATAAGCTTTCTGTCTGCTCTCAAGGCTGGCCTGGGAATCTTGCAGCCCTGTCCACATTCAAGCCCTTTTATGCTCCCACGCGCTACAGGGAATGAGAGGACACCAGGACATCATCAGGAAAATCCTGGGATTGTCATGGTCAGTGGTGAGGAAAGGATACCAAGGCACTTACAGGGGCTGATTCCTATCCTACTCCCACCTGATCTTCCCCTCATCCCTGAAGCCAGTCTTTATTGACTCTGCCTTATCACTTAGTAATATCACAGTTGCTTTTCATAGTCATGTTTCTGTTATAGTTTGTGTCTAGTTGTCTCCCAAGGCATCATCTCATGTAGTCATGGGGAGGACTTCTAGAGGTCGTGATTAATTTGTGATCCAATGCTGGGATTGTGGATGTGCATGCTACACTCACCTGGGGCAGATAGCCTGGATGCAGTGTAAGGAAGGGACAGAGGCTTGCTCTCAGTTTCTACCTCTGCTTCTCTGCCACTGTTCCTCCCTTTTGGCTCTTTATGCTTTGATGTTTTCCTCCTGAACTGCTGCCTTCTGCCATGTGCCACTCTGCCTTGGAGCCAGCTGAGTATGGACTGAAACAACCACAAACTGTGAGCTAAATAAACCTTTTCTTCCTTAATTTTGGGGGTTGGGCATTTTGTTCCAGCAATGAGAGAAGAGTAACTGAGACAGTTTCCATTAGCAAATCCATCACGTTTTTGTAAAACAATCCCCTGATGTAACACATTTTCCAACAACTAGGTGAATGCTTGCAGTGAACATACTGTCCTTTGAGAAATGGACTGCTAGAATCTCCCAGCTCTGGACCTGTCTTTACAAAGAGGCCCCTTGGTCCTCCAGGGCTTTTTGCAGGCAGCACCTACCCACAACTTGGTGCCAACATCCCTGGAGGTCTGAGCCACTCTGTACTGCCTCCACTTGCGGCTACCTGCTCTGTCCTTCGGGTTGGTCACTATGCATGGAACAAGCCAAAGTTCCCTGTTACCAGTCACCCTGCTCCCATCCCCCATCCAGACATTGCCCTCCCTCCCCCTCTATTTACTCCCCTGTCCAGCTGTAGCCAACTTATGACCTCATCACTTCTCTTCTGACCTGACCTCTACCTCCCAATCATCTTTCACACCCTGGGAGGTCTGGACCAAGTCTCTGTCTTGCAGATATTCCATCTGTGAAGGGCAAACCCATGGGCTCCAGAATAAAGTCTAAATTTTCAAACATCCTCCCACCCCAGTGACACTCACTTTGAGTTCCAGCCGCACACAAGGCTCATACATCCCGGGACACAGCGAGTACATCATGCCCCATGCCTTTGCACATGCTGTTCCCTCACCTCGAATGGTCTTTTTTTGCTGCCCCATCTGGCAAAATATCACTGATCCTATAAATGTAGCCAACTGTTCCCTCCCCTCCACCTTCCTGTCTTCCTATCCCTCAGCAGCATGGTCACATGCCTGTCATTCTCCTGGACATCTGACATTAAAATCATCTTCTGACATCAAGATCTCCACATCAGAAGGCAAGTTCTCCACAAGCTGTGATAGCCGCTTTTTAAAAATCTCAATATCTGCAGCAACACACAGGACACATCAGGACACAGAACAAGGGCTGGCCACCCGTGGCCTGCTGCTTGTCACCGTAGGTCAGGTTTCACAGGATCAAAACCACAGCCACGCATGCCTTACGTGGTGTCTGTGGCTGTTTTCATGTTGCATGGCAGAGTTGAATAGTTGTGCCAGAGAAGACAGCTCGTGAAGCCAAAAATATTTTCAGGCCTTTTACTGAAAATAGCTGCTGACTTCTCATCATGGAAGCCTCACAGATGATGTAGCTGCTAAATTACAATTTAATTTCTCAGAAGGGAATCATAAAAGGATACATACAAGCTTAAACATTTCATTATAACAAAATATTTTAGCCCCCATTTAATTGCCAGATAGTTGAACGCAGGACCAAGGCTTTCCCTTTGGCCACGGTCTTGCTATCCCCACTGTCTGCCTTCTACAGATTACAAGAAGGATGCCATTCACCATTTCCAGCTTTGCTAGAAGCCACAAGGGCAGCAAATATTTATCGAGTGTCCACTGTGTGCCGGGTATCAGGGATGTGGGCTCGCTCCTCAGTGTCCCCATGGCACTTGTCCTGTGGGGAGCAGGTGGCTCTTTCAGGGATACCTAGTAGTTAGAAAGCAATTCTGTTCAGAGCTTCTCCTTCGTGGAGTCGTTCCTAGGCACTCAATTGAGTTTCCATAGCTGCAACTGTATTTCCTTTCGCACTCATATTTCATCAGTTTATGTGATGTTTAATTTAAATCACATAATTACAATAACAAGTACGAGGGCATGGAGAGAGCTGACAACAAACTCAATGGGTTCTCAGAAAGTGTGAGACTCAGCTGGAGGGAGCAGAAGTACACAGAAGTGGGGCAGGGGCGCTGCTGCAGTGGGTGCCCTGCAGCCCTGGGAGGACTGGCGTGTTCAGTCTCAGGGACTGAGACTGGGGTGGGGTGGGGATCCCTCAAGGGACCTTCCATTGCACATTCTGAATGAATGAATGAATGCGCAAATAACAAATGAATGAAAGGCAGTTCTTGCTTTCAGAAATTGGTATCTTTTCTCCTTATATGTCTTCTGCACTCCTGGGAGTGAGAATCAGATAATCTTCAGATCTTAGATTTAAAAATTACTTCAGAAGGGCCAACCTGATAGCACAGTGCGAGAAGAAAGGATTGACCAGGTGATGAGTGCATTAGATCCTCCTGAGGGAAGCAGCGAGGCAGAGATAGACAGTGAGGGAAGGAGCCAGTGGACAGTAGGGGCAGCCAGAGGGGCCGCCTGCGCGTTCTTCCCCTGGGCACTGCCCACACCTGTCAGGAAGCCCCGCTTCCCCACTACATCAGTCCCTGAGCCTGGTGCCATGCTCCCTACTCACTTAGCAGCTGCTGGCTTCTTCCTGGGGGACTCCGCAGACCTTCCCCAAGTGCAGCAACAGTGGGCTCTAGTAATCAATGTGGGCAAATGTTCCTTTTCCCCAGAAGCAGTCCAATAAACTCAACGAATTATCAGAGCGCTTTTCCTGCTCAGCTAATTGAGAGCTCCAGGGAACCCACACAAACCACATCAGGTAACTGTTTTTCCTGCAGAAGCATGGCTCTCTGGAGGACATATATCTGGACATCAAAGCACTGAGGGACAGAACCCTTGGCTGTGACTGCTCGAGGGAGGACAGCTTTGTCACTAATGGCCTGGGTCTACTATGCTGGGCTGTGACACACTGAGATGATCCTGAGGGCTGCTTGTCTACTTTCTTCTTTGCTCAGATGGTGGAGTTGATGGTAGAGGCTCCCTGCCTGTGCGGACTGGATGCACAGGTGATGCTGAAATTGACGGGACAGCCTGGGTCTAAGGCTGATGCAGGGCACTAACTCAAGACCAGATGGCTTGTGATAGACCCTGCCCAATTCTCATTTGATAGCTACAAATCAGGTATGTCTATCTTTTTCTGAGCACTGACTCCTCTGCAGACTAGTTTCCCTCCCTCCGCTTACTTCTCCTAAAATGGCAATGAAATGCATCATGTGACCCTTGAACCACAGTTGATTGGCTCAGGGTAGTCATGTGACCCACACTGGGTCAATAAGAGTTCTATCAGGAATCCAGCTCCCTGATTTGAGGTCATTTGATAGTGAAAGGGGCTGAGCACTTCCTCTGAAGATCAGGCCTTGCACCTGACCTTCTCAGGAGGATTTGGAAAGGGGTGCCTCAGCATCACCGCTCTCATTCCTGTTGCTGCCTCTTTATCTCAGCCCATCACATTGCTGTGATGCACCTGCACATCCTGTACTTCCACACTCTGCTTCAGTCTGACAGGGATTGACTCTTAGAGTCTAACCAGCTGTGGGGCCTTGAGTCAGCTGTGCCCTTTCCCCAGCCCAAGTTTCTGTTGCAGAGTGGGTAATCACAAGGCCCCAGGATATTCAAGCATCTCCAGTGAGGGGTGGCCAGGGCACAGTGCAGGCTGCTGGAGCCCAGTGACCAGAGAAATCTCATAACCTGCCTGGTCCTTCGACTTGCCTGGCTCAGGTATCTGCCCAGCTGGAGATGCCACCTGGCTGGTTCATCACCTGTCTTATTCCCCTACATGACAGTAACAAGGTTGAGGACGTTGAGAGTTAAAGGCATGTCTCAGAATCAGACAGTTCTGCATTTGAATGCAGGCCCCATTCTTTACTAGACATGAGAATATGGACAGGTGATATACATTTCTCTGAGCCATAGTTGTCCCATCTGTGCAAAGGATTCTCCTAAAGAGCTATGCCCTTGATATAGCATGTCAAGGACTATACCAGATACATAGTAGGTGCCTCACAGATGTGAACTATCCTCTTCCCTTGTTTAATTGTGAGGAGAGGGGTAGGATTGTATCAGTGCCTTGTACCCTACATCAGAGGACACTGGGACAAAGCAGTCCTGAGAGCAATCAATGAAGATTTTTTCCAAGAGAAGTTGGAAAATCTGCATTAAATCTGGTGACAGAACAGGGCCAGGGTAGACACGCAGAGTGGCCAATACATAGACTACCACCTCTACCAGCTCCTGTACCCCCAGCCTTGCCCATTGACCTCCTGTCATCGGCAGGCATGACTTAGAAGAGGAACCTGCCCTCCCAGGGAGGATGCTGGTGCTTGTCTTGCAGAGATTTCCGGAGATTAAAGAAGGATGACACTTCTCTTGTGGAGGAAGTGTTTGCAGATGGCTTATTGAGGCGCCGCCTACCTCGGTGTTTGCCTGCCACTTGACTGCCATCCTGCGTCTGAGCACCATCTACGCTCTGATCTTCTCCAGGAGGCAGCCTCAAAGCCCTTCAGACTGCAGAGCCTCCCAGCTGACTGCTGCTCAGGGGGTTAGGTGCCTCGTACCCATAGTGTTCCGTATGGTTGTCCAGACTCAAGTACAAAGCGAGGCTCTGATCCTGCCCCTACCATTCACTGATGATGAGGCCTTGCTGAGCTGGTGTGACACTCTACAGCCACAGCCATGTGGTGCTGTCATGAGCCTGATGGGTGGTGCACTGCTGCTCAGAGAGCTCTCACTCAGGTGTCAAGGCACAGTGGCTGAATCTCTCGGTCATGTCATGATTCTAGGCGTTAGGTTTGAACCCACCTGGCAATTGACCAGGCCAGGCATTCTGACGCGAGTAGATTTATTGGGGGCATCAAGCAGGCTGGCTGTCTAGCAGACCATGACAGCATCGAACAAAGGTGGGGGTAGGAGGCTTAATGGGATCTTTCAGAGAGGGCAATCATGGGCTGGAATAGCCAGGTAGTAGCCAGATCATGGGTTTTGGGGGCAGGGGCTGAAACAGCTGAGGGAGAGCTAATCTTGGCAGGGTTACCTGGTCTGTGGGGGACCTTCAATGTTAACAAAAGAGAGTTTCCATGGTTGTTTGCCCAGGTCAAAGTCAGGTGGACTTGTTCTGTGGTTTTGGGTTTGGCTCTGTGTGGGTCCAAGGGGGAGAGAGTTTGGGGGCAGGGTGCCTGAGAAACTGAGCCCAGGAAACTTTGAAATCTGATGTATCACTAGGCAGCAAGAGAGTCTCTCAGGAAAAGAAACTTAACATTCACAGTTCAAGTAGTCTGAGGAGACTCAATGCTCAGACCCGGAAAGGAACCTGCTTGGCAAGTCTGAGCTCCATGCTTATGCTGGTTCACTTCAGGTGAGTAAGATGGACTTACTTTCAGCCTCGGTTTCTCTGTCTAATAATGGGACAGCACCATGTATTTTATGGAGTAAATTATTAAAAGGTTAAGTGAGATGACGTGCAGTGCCTAAGTGCTCTCAGCAAGGTGCCTGGTGCAGAGCAAGTGCTCCAGACACACAGTAGTACCAGAAGGGCCGATGTAGGACCATGTTGTACATATGCTGTCTAGAGAGGAAGCCAGGGGTTCAGTCATCACAATGGTGATGCTAAAACACACCAAGAAAATGAAAAGGATAAGAAAGACCCCAAAGCTGGGGAGAAAGCAGCCCCTGTTTTCTCCACCACACTTGGGGTAATATCTTGTACTCTGAAGTGGCAGAAATCCAAATCAAATAAGCTTAGAATACAGAACAAACTATTGGCTACTGTCACTAAATTACAGGTGAGTCAGGCTGTGGTTGTCCTGAGGGATGCCTGGGATAAAGAGCTCAAGTACTTCAAGTCCTTCTCTCTCCCATCTCTGTCTGCTGGTCTCATTCTATTGCAAATGGTGGCTGCTTGGGGTTGGAACTATGCTCGCCCCCAGTAGCCCGGATTCACCTCCTCACCTTTATCAACAGAGAGAACATAAAGATCTTAGACTTTGCTTCTAATTTTTAAAAAGTCTACAGTGAGGAGTCTCTGAGAAGGTCAGCTAGGGATTATGTATCTCTTCATAGGGTCAGGGCCATAGCCCCATTGAGGGTGCCATGACTGGTTTGGGGACAGTTTTGCAAAAGAAGGAATGTGCTCAAAAAAAGGAACAGGGGCCAGGAAGATAAAAGATGTCCACCGTGGTTAGGAGAAAGGAGATTAGACTACCAGGCCACTCTCCAACTGGTGGGGCTGCGGCATAAAACTGTGGGGTTGTCTCCTCAGGGTTGGTCTTGCTTTAAACCTGTTTTATATCTTATAGAGGTAGCCAGGTTTTCCTAGCCTTGGGGATCCTACTCTGTGTCTGATCATCTGTTCCACTTCCTGTCTACCTGTCCACAAGACCATTGCTCTGGGTGCTCCAGACAGCCTCTTACCCTCCGGAGTGGACCCATGGTTTGTGTATCCTGCATGTCAGTCTATCCGCTGGCCCCAGAACCTTGTATGACCAGGAGATAAATTGTCTAGATATCTCTGGAACAAAGACCAGCTTGAATGGGAAAAGGCTCACTTGAATTCCTTTAAATACTGAGACAGAGAAAACTTCTTTCCCTTCCACTTGTCCATTTCCTAAAGAAGTAGGCCTTGATCCTGATTTCTTCCTTCCTGGGGTCCCAGACAACAAATACAGATCAAACACATGGACCGAGGAGTAAAAGACTCAGATTTAGAACCTTGTTCTGCGACTCACTCCTACAGGACCATGGAACGAAATCTGCTTCTAGACTTCCAGAGATGATGTACTTGAAGCAAAATGATGGTGAACCTTTTAGTGCTTTTGATGAGAACAAACAGCCAGCTATGGAATGGGTGCTGTAGGCTTGCTACCACTGATAAAGGATCATCATCATCATTTTAGTTGAAATGTCATGCTATCAGTTCTTCTGGGAAAATTCCCAGTAAGGGGATAGCTGGATTGAATGGGATTTCCAGTTCTAGCTTTTTAAGGAGCCTCCACACTGCTTTCCATAATGGTTGTACCAATCTGCATTCCCACCAGCAGTGGAGAAGAGTTCCTTTTTCCCCACAGCCTCTCCAACATTTGTTGTTGGTTGATTTCTTTATAGTAGCCAT
>PVKN010042324.1:0-10410 GCA_004027915.1 Capromys pilorides
TTAACTAAAGCTTAACTAAATGAGCTCAACAATTCTACCTCCTAGGATATAGAAGACCCAACCTACATGGTTCATCTGGATGATATACAGGGCACATAAACAAGGATGAATTTGTTCCTATTCTTCAGAGGAACTCCAGTCCTTACTTTCAGCTTGGATTTCACTTCTGGACTTTTAGAATAGACTTCTTGTCTTCTGCCACCCAACCTTCAGCCACTGTAATTTCTTATACATTTGTGTGTCTTGTGTTACATCGCAAGTGCATAATCAGCCTGTGCAAGTTAGTGAGACCCTACCTTGTATTTATAAAAAAGAAAAAGAAGAAGAAAAACATTTTAAAAAAGAGCTAGGAATAAAAATTGCTGATACAGTGCCATTGGATTTAATAGCCGCCACTGCAAAAATAGAAGAAAAAAAAGGTGGGAAGTATTTTCTAATTATAGTACTAATGAAATATATATGAACCTCAAAACAACCCCAGATAAATATAGCAACCAACAGAGAATAAACAAAACTTCATTTTCATTGTAATTCTAACAGTGATGGAATATTTAGGCTTTAAGAGTGATGTATTTCCAACTGTTGAATATGATTATTTAGTAGATTGGGAAGATGAATAAAGGCTTTCACAATCTTCCAATGATTTATTCCCCTGCTTGTTATGTGTCAATACCAAGTATAAAATCTCAAGTGATAAACATTGGCTGCATAGTGGGTGACACTCATGACAAAGGTGATTGAACAGTTATGTAATTCTTTTACATCTGTTTTGTTCTCCATGTTCTATGATTTCTGCAGTTTTCTTGCCTTTGTTTTTTATTTACTTTTCCCTTCTTTTTTTCCTTCCTTCTTGTTCATTTGTTTGTCTTTCTTTGAGACGAGGTCTCCCTGGATAGTCCAAGCGGGTCTCCAAATTCTGGGCTGAAGCAGTTCTCCCTCAGGCTCTGCATGCTGGAATACCAGCACAATCCCATGCCCTTAAATGAGGTTTTACTGCATGGCCCCAAAGCTTCATGCACTTGTACATGTGGCTTTTGTGGAAGTGGCTGAATCTAGAGGGTGACTGATTCATAGCACGATGCTGGGATTGCAGATTCTGGGTTTAAGGGTGTGAATGCTACAACTGATCTAGGCCACATCGCCTCCATACAATATAAGGGACCAAAAGAGACATGACCTCTCTTGCTCTGCTGTTGCTTTTGCTGTCTTCTGCCACCATGAAGATACCACTGTTGTCTCTCTGCCATGTGACACCCTGCTTTGGAACCAGCCAATTATGGGCTTATGTCTTTACAAACTGTGAACTAAATAAACCTTAACTCCCTTTAACTTTGGGTGTCAGGTGTCTTTTTTTTTTCTCAGCAATGAGAAAAAAGTAACTATAAAATGTTGCAATGCAAAAATTATGACTATCCACATGCTTGTGTTTAGGGCTGTTTCAGGACTGTATATACTTTTCATGAAAATGTTTTCTCTACCTTAGGGTACTACAGATAGCTGCATTAAAATTCACTCTCCAGTGTGGCTTATCGAGACTTCGGCTTGTCAAGTTCCTTCCAATACAGTAAAACATGCTTGCTTTCCTGGTACGGCACTTTTACAGCACTTCATTTCTTCCTAATGAAGAAATGCTTTCATGCTTGCTAAACAATTAGCAAACAAAATGTGCTTCGATGCTTGTACCTCACTTCTCCCTATTACCTACATGTCCCTTCTCATTCTGTGATAATATAAGTTTTTTTGTTTCATTTTCTACATTTCCAGGACCTCTGCTGTCTTTGTCTATGCAAACCATGTGTAATATATCCCTTTCACTCACAGGGAAACTGTCACTGTATTAATTTGGACGCCCATCTTGTACATATGTAACATATAGACCATAAGTTTAGAGAAAGTTCGTTTTCCCAAAATCAATTCCTTTGGGTTGTTTTGTTTATTTTCATATTTTAAACACAGAATCTCACTGTGGACTCAGTTTGGCCTTAGACTTATTATGCAGTGCACACTGACCTCACACTCATAGTGACACTCTTGCTGCAGACTTCTAGTTGCTGGGATTATAGGCATGGGCCACACACCTGGCCTCTCACAATCACTTGTTGAGAAACCAACTTTCAGGTAGTCATGGTGACTAAGGATCCCTAGGAGTGAAGAAACAATGACCCTTGAAATGTGAAGGCCACCCTGAGTTATAAAGGACACCTGGGAGACCAGGAAAAATGCACCTGAAAAATGAGACACCAAAGATAATAATGGCAATAGCCATTCTGTCTCCTTGCAAGTCAATAACAAAAATGTCTGCGTGAAAAATTTCTTTTCTCCTCATTCTGGGCTGTGCTCAGCACACAAAACCCTCACAGGGAGTCAGGCTCTGTTACCCACCTCCAATAGGAAACCCTGGCATCGGGCCACTTGTGTGTCAGGGTCCTCATTCATAATTGACAAGGTGACAAATTCCTTAAGGATCTCCTAGGTCTGAAACGTTTCAGATCCACTCTTAATGGTCAGGAGTCCATGTGAGTGCCTGCTCAAGGGCAGCACAGGGTCGAGAGAAGGCGGCTGCATGTATGAAGGAGATCTTCGTTGAGCCAGATGGGAGGTAGGTAGTTCTGCAGAAGAATTTCAAACTAGTTCAATACTTAAAGGCCACCAGAAAATACATGACTGCTGGCATCTCACCAAATACTGGTATCACAGACTTCCTGATCAAAAGGACTTTGAGTAAGTAATCTGGTACTGAAATACAGTGAAAATTCATCAGGGTCACCTCTGGTTTCATGGCCCTCTTGCTTCCTAATGAAAATGTCTTCAATGTGCCGTCTTTTGGAGCTTCCAGCTCCTGGCAGCTCTCACTTCTCCTGGAGAGTAAAGCTATTTCCTTACCCGGAAGCACCTGAAACTCCACTACAGTGCTGGCTCCAGACATCAGTTCAGCATGGCTTCTGCCCTCATCTTCTGTCACCTACTTCCACCCAGTTATGACTAGTTACTATGTTTTCCAACACTCTGGCACAAGGAGATGTTTAGGGGTTACTGACCAGACCCAGATGTTCATTTTGGCTACCTCCTATTTGAGTATTGGTTGGTAAAATCTCACTAGTAATATAGAAAGCAGTTCTTCTTCACCTGAGGCCTTCACAGTTGCTATCACTGTCCAGGACACAGGACTTTCTTTCAGGGCTGTGACAGCTCATCCATCCCAATGCCAGGATCCCATAGCCATCCACCAGCCTGATTCAAGGGACACCACTACTGCACATTTCAAATCAGGGGCACAGATTGTAACTTGCCTACTGACAAGAAAGCCAGGTTTTCTACAATGATCATGGTACAGCTGGGCCTCTGCATGCAGCTCTTCAGCTGTGCATCCTACAGAGGGAACAGAGCCTCTGCCCCTCACTCAGAAGTAGTGATTGTGCTAAAAGACAGTGAGCTCACAAATGTCATAGCACCAGCCTCCACTTCTGCCATACACTACTTGGTGACAGCTGAAGCCAGCACAGAAATAAGTTTCTGCAGTGGATGCTTAGGGCAAGACGGGAAAGGAATCAGCTGGGTAGTGATGAATATGCAGATCCATAGAATTTTAGTTTTGAAACTTCACTCGCTATTTTTGCTCAACTACTCCACTTAAAGTCTCTGTAAGAAGGGAAAGCATATCAAAAATTGGCCATATCTAATACAGTGAAGACACTTAGGCCCTGCGGAGCCCACTGAGACAGGCCCTACTTTTCAGAGCACTTGTGCATCAGTCCCTCTGTCCCACTGCTACAGAACCTGGTAACAAACCAAATGGAGAAAGCTCTGTACCAATGAGTTGGAATGCAGTCAGGTTTATTGGACTAGTAGCCTGATTTGAGGAAATGGGGTCACTCCCAAGGCATCAGCCCAGAGCTGGCCTTGGTCTTAGTTCATATAGATTTTGAAGGCAGGAGATGCAAAAGCTTAAACATTTGGTGAATTTCTACTAGGCAGCATTGGTCATCTCTCATTGCTCGGCAGAAAGTCCTTGAAGTGAGTGAGTAACAGGCCATTCATCTCTCATTGCTATAAAGTATGGGGTGTGTAGCTCAATGCAGTCAGATTAAGCTGGGTCAGGCTATCTCTAATAGTCAAGGTTGAGTGATGAGCTACATGGTGGGCTGCATGATCTTGTTTTTGTCCTAATATAGTGTCAGACTCTTGTTGATTTTTTAAAACTTTTAAAATGTCCCTCATACCATTGCCCTGTACACAGTTCTATTCACTCTTCTACTGCTATGGACTTCTCGGAAAGCATTTTAAACTTATTGTGGTAAAGACAGTTGCTTTTTCCTTCACATTGCCAGCATTTGTGACCCTGTGTTTCAGATATCCTGTGTGTGATGGTTTTCTATTGTGGTTCCTTTTCTCTCCTTGCTGAAATACCTGATGTCCATAATTAAGGACAGAAATGCTTACTTAGCTTGCAGTCAGTAATCAACTAACTCCAAGGCAGGGCGATATAGTGAGGGGCAACAATTCAAGGTAGCAGAAGATAGCAAAAGCAGCAAGAGCAAGAAAAGAGGGAAATGAGGCTCTTTACTTTCTTTATTTTGTGTGCAGGCTACCTAACCTCCTGTGAGTGTTGCACTCACGGCATTTCCATACCCTCCTCTTGCACAGCCTGAGTAGGTTAAAAATGAGGACTCTGGCCCTCTACTGAGTTGCTTAGCTGAACTTCTAAACTTCTCACAATGAATCAACCATTACAACATCCCAGAGCACAAACAGCCACCCCAAGACATGCCCTCCACGTCTTAGGAAGTGGAACTGAAGTTGGCACAGTATATCAACCATTGTAATGCCCAAAGCATCAGACTTGCAATATATACTGCTCACAGTTTATAAGAGGAAGACCTACTTTTCTCTTGCTGAATAGCAAGAAGCATCCTTCTACTGGCAAGGGAGCAGACGGCACTGAGTGGATTCAGTAGGAGCAATGTGGGTGTGTGTGTGTGTGTGTGTGTGTGCACATGCGTGTGTGCGCATGTGTGTTCAGTGTGTGTACAGTGTGCCCTGCATGAAATTGAGCACAGGTACATAGTAAACAATACTCTACCACTGTGCCCAAACCATGTCCAGTTCAAAAAATCACATTTTCTTTGAATAAGAACAATCCTAGTAACTAAAATGAAAGCTACGTAAGGAAGACATCAAGTGATAAAGCCAAACAGCTATGTACTTGTTACTAAAGTGGGATCCTAATGAAGGTCGTTAGGAAGAGCTGGAGGAAAGGCCTTGCTGTCTGTTACTGGGCTCCTGATGGTGATGCTGGAGTGAAGAGGGAGTAACTTGCTGAGCAGAGACTGATGTTTTCTGATTCCTTCGCAGTGTGCAAAAGTTCCCCAGAGATAGAGACATCTCTGGGGTGGCAAGCCCTGAGGCAGGCACCATAATGGCCACAACCACTAACACTTGGAATTCCTCAAGTCCTGCAACAGCAGAGGTACCCACTTGCTAGAGAACATCTCAGTAGCTAACATTGGGCACGTTTCAAGGAGAGCTCTAGTGCAGACTTCTACTCACTGCTTGGCCTTGGACACAAGCCAGGAATAGCCAGAGAAGAAGAACTAGGATAAGATGAGAAACAAGCTTTCAAAGTCTCTGGATTCCCACCATATTCTCATAGGCAACCAAGAGCCACTTCTACTCTACTCAGCAATACTTCACCACTATGGAGCTTCCAGACTTCATAGGTCCTCCAATCCAAGCAAGGCCTCATTCTAAGAAGTCATCACAAGGAAAGTACAGCCCTAGATTCCAGGACTGTGGGACTCTGAAGAAAGGGATGAAGTCTAACCAGGGTGAGCAGATGTCGCAGCCCTCATAGATGATGTTTAACTTCCACAAATATTTCATTTCTTTGACAATATTGACCAGTTCAAGCAGCCAGTAGCCATCAAAACCAAAGACAATGGATTTACTAAGATGAATAAGGTTTAGGAGACCTCAGACATTGCAAAAGGTGCCTCACCTCAAGTAAGAAAGAACAAATTCAAAGCCTCAAGGCCAATCACAGGAGCTCCTGAGGCTAAAATACAAACAAAGGTCTCCAAGAGCCTGTTCAGGGAGTAAGAGGTCACTTGAAGTGCAGAGGCCAAAGCCAGGGCACCCTTGGCCATAGCTGAGCTGAGGAACAGCAAAACCCCAAGAACAGCACCCAGCAGGACCAGACAAGCTAAGAGTATGGGCAAGTTAAGGCCAAGCATAAACAAAAGCAATAAAACTGCAGAGAGAAAGCAGTTGAGGCCCACACTCAAGGAAGAAAAGCCAAACATTCTCTATTGGAACCTCAAGAGATGCCAACCTGCACGCCAAGAGTTCTCTACAATACCTCACACCTGCCTAGGCATGCACCTGCTGGAGTCTGTTCTGGCTTTCCCCACGGTAGGGAGGATGATTGATAAGAGAACTGGGAACTTTTCATATGGGGCCCTGAGCACACCAACTAACTGCAAGGACCTCACATCATTGCTAAAATCCCAACCACAGCAGTGGGCTCCACATATCAGGGAAAGGGACCTGAGAGTACTCAAGAGAACTCCCAGAAGGTACAAAATAGTACCAAAATGGAGGACTCATCTGCATGCCTGAGTGGGCTCCATGACTGGGAAAGTGAAGCTAATACATTTGTGCCTTCTCAGCCCAGGAAAGCCTCAAGCAAGACCAGTTTCTCAAAGGCCACAGGCTCTCACTTCATGCAGACCCACTGCAGCTCACCATGCACAATCTTCAACCACTAACACAGCTCAGCCATTCCAATCAGTTGCTGCCAACAGCCCTCTGATGGGTCCTGGCAATCTCGCTCATCCAGTGCTCTACAATGTCAGCCAACTACAGTTGACCTCCTCCAACTAACCTGGGCTTCCTCAGTCTTCAGGGTCTAAGCCTGCTCCTCAGCAAGTAGTCCCTCTTCCTCTCTCAGAAGGGAGCCCATTGCTACTGTTGTGACCAAGTGCAAGTCCCCACTTCAGCATCAACACCCATTTCTCCTCCAAGACTTCAGCCACCAACCCACTCCCCAGAGGCAACCCAATGTGCTTGAGCCTGTGGTGTGCAGCCCCATCATGGATGAGCAGAGGCCAGAGAAGGAAGCCTTCAAGAGACAGGCTCAGCACAAGCAGGAACTGGCTATCAAGTTCACCTCCTTGGGGAAACTGAAGTTCTTCAGGCAGAGGGAGATTGACGGGGAAGGTGCCCAGTACAACGGGTATGCATGGTGAGAGCCAGAAGCACTGTGCTGTGACTTTGGCTACCATAGTTATGCAGAGATGGGTAGATGCATGATGATTCTGATTCATCATTGGAAGATTCATATTAGCACATAAGTCATTTATGAGGCAACAGAAGTATAGAAGCAAATGATAACAAATAAAGCATTCTTTTGAGGTCTGAGATGCTGTTCACTATGCTTTTCCTGTTTACAGGAGGCAATCAAATGCTGTATTAGAAAGAAATTTATTTTTTATTACTTCTAATAAAAATAATAATGTATAACAATGTAACGGTTTCAAAACATGTTAGTAGTACAATTCAATATTTGATACAATACATATTGTTGTCCTCTTATTAGTTATACAGAGCACAGGGTGTAGATGTTATAATTTTTCAAATCATTATTGGTACAACAAAATTTCTTCTCATTGAACTAAGAGAAAGTAATTGTATACTTAATCCAGTGTTCAATAATCACAGTGAATTATTGGTAAAACTGGTAAAGTTGGAAGCTATTGATTTAAGCATTTTACAGCTCAGCATTCTAATCTAGCTTTACATTTTATGTTTTGTGGTTAAACTTTTCTGCTGGGTGGTTAATGGCAAATTTAAGCAAGACCTACATAGCAAAACATGTAACTTTTGTATCTCTCAAGGTCAGTCAAATCTCATGATTTACTTTGGAGCCATGTACAGTGCTTTGTAGAACTGTTGTCAGTGTCAGCCATCTGGATGAGTCACAGTCATTGCTTCACCAGTTTGCTCTCTGTGAAAGCCTGAAAGAATGTTTTCTCTCTAGGTGACTCTCCTTTAGCACACTATGTATCGGCAATCCCTTTCCTCTGTAGTCCCATAATCTCCTTGAACAGAAAATTTGGGGAACCACTGAGTTACAGGATGTTACTCCACAGGTTCTCTTCTGTCCTGAGTCCTCACTAACCTTGAAGGGCTAGGACCAAAATATTGGCTATTCTTGTAGTCCTTTTTCTCTAATTTTTGGTCTGTTAACTTGTATTCTTTCCTCTCCAGAAGAAAAACTTAGTGGTGGTGAGATGGCTCAGCAGTCTAAAGCACCTACTTAGGAAAGCTTAGGCAACTACACGGACCGTGGTTCGATCCCCAACACCACATGCTGCACCAGCCCAGCTCCAGGGCAGGCTGAGCTGGCCATAATAATAATTTAAGAAAGAGAAAGAGAAAAATAAGAATAAAAAGAAAAAAATTTTAAAAAACAAAAACTTAGTGATACTGTTATTCTATAACATAGGTATTAGAGCATGACATCATGGTCTTTCTGAGTATCAAACATCTTAGACTTAACTTAGAATTGGTATTTTCTATCAATCATTGATATCCTAATAAATCTCTATATAATGTGATAAAAGCAGTTACACATTTTAGCACATTTAGAAATCTAAGTACGTATGAAATTGTAGCTGGTCAATCTTATGGCATTTTTCTAGTCTCTTACTCTCATTTAATACCCTTTTTTGTTTTCTAGTAAACCAACCAATTACTTGAGAGACAGTATAGCAGTAGTTGAAATTACATTAGAAGCAGCACACACCTAAAGAATTTCTTCATGTTATAAAGAAATTTAGAGTTGAATAGGAAATTTTGAGCTCACAAAATCAGAGCAGAGGAAGTAGAAATAAATAAGAAATCAAAAAAGGAGAAATTATGCAAGCTTAAAAGTAGGGTCAGAAAGCATTAAAAAGGCAGAAGAGAGAATCTTAGGCAAGGATGAAATAGTACAGTATAGACAGGGTGCAAGATGGCACATGTGGTGTGTGGACTGCCCAGAGGAAAGACAAAGTATCTCTGATGCATGATAACGGAGAGGGAATGAACTTGATTCATGGCACATCTCCACCATATGTAGGTGGCCTAAGATTATAGCTGCAGAAATTATCAGAGGGCTGACCAGGGTTCACACTGATCTGGTTCAGTGAATATGGTGCCAGCTAGCCCAGGAAGGATTTATAGCACAGGACCAAGCCAGAACATGTCCTGGAATAGAAGTCGCCACCTCCACAACAGCCATGCCGCAGGCCACCAGAGGTGGATGACTCCATTTAATTTTCAAAAACTTGAAGTCAGTATCACTTACCCTTTACAGGTGAGGTCCACCCACAGGCTGGATTTCTGCTTAATGTACAAGCATTAAGTCCTCAGTTTTGGCCCTGCATTCCCCAGAAGTCCTCACAGAGTACAAGCAGATTGTTTTCTTCATTTCTTTTGTTAAAAAATAACAATGAGACAATTTCAAAACACATTAGCACGACAGCCATAACAATTAATACAATGCATATTGTTGTTTTCATAGTAGTTGTTCAGAATATAAGACGCAGACATGACACATTTTCTAAACACTATTGGTACAAATATTTCTTCTCATTGAACTAAGAGAAAGTAGCTGTATACATAGTTCAATATTCCATAATAGTAGTAGTTTATCAGCAGAACTGGCAAAGTTAGAAGCTGTTGACTTGAGCCTTTTATAGCTCAGCATACTAATCTGGCTTTACTTTTTATGCCTCATGGTTAAACTTTTCTGCTGGGTGGCTAAGGCCAAGTTAAAGCAAGACCTATATAACAAAACATGTAACTTTTGTGTCTCCCAAAGTCAGTCAAAATCCCTCAGGATTTACTTTGAAATCATGTACGGTATTTTGTAGGAAACTTGGCAGGAGCAAAACCATGCACTTATATACACAGGATGAATTAGACAATGGTCCTAAAAATCTACAACAGGTTTTTGACACTCAGAGAAGCAATGCATAAGACTAAAACTATGCTTGGAAGGCCTATCATTGTGGTCTTGTAGATGTGTACTGACTGCTTCTAATGTAATTTCAATTATTGCTATACTCTCTCTCACAAGTAAATGTTTGTTTTAGAAGAAAACAAAAAAGGATAATAAAAGAGAATAAGAAACAAGGAAAAATGCCATAGGATTGACCTGCTAAAATTTTGTATATGCTTAGATTTCTAAATTTCTGTGTGAAAAATGTGCAACTTTTTATCACATTCTATAGGGATTTATTAGAATATCAATGATCGATGGAAAATAGTGATTCCATATTAAGTCTAAAGCTTTGATATTCAGAAAAACAGTAATGTTAAGCTCAATTACCTATGTTATAGAGTAATAGTAGCACCAAGCTCCTCTTC
>PVKN010042325.1:0-10410 GCA_004027915.1 Capromys pilorides
AGAGGAGAGGAGGGGAGAGGAGGGGAGGGGAGGGGAGGGAAGGGAAGGGAAGGGAAGGGAAGGGAAGAGAAGAGAAGAGAAGAGAAGAGAGGAGAAGAGTTTTCTCCACTTCAAACCATGCTATTGGTACCCTCTGAAGAGGTGGCTGGGCAGCCTCAGGCCTGTTGGGATCACTCGCAGCGAGAGTCTGCTGCTGCACGCCATGCTGCTGTGGCCATGGCTGCGTGGAGCCCACGGGCTGGAGCACAGCTGGCGCAGGCTTCTCGCCCACCTATCGTGGTATTGTGGCTGTTTATTGCTTCTGGATTGCAAATGGAAAGCTTCTCAGAGAGAAAAAAATAAATTGGTCCAAAGAAATCTTTCTCATCTCCAAGACAGGTGGCAGTGGTGTGTGTGTGCATGTGTGGGAGTGTGTGTGTCCCACAGAGAAAGGCAGACTTTAGAGCTGTGTGGCTGTGCAGGCTGTGCACATCTCTGTGGACAGCTGTGGGCAGCAGGTCCTTATTTTGGGGTGGGCGCCTGAATACTGTATTACAGCTCTGGTTATGAAGCCACGTTAGCAGGGATGCAGTGCCTATCACATAGCTCAGCAGAACAATACCGTTACATTAACCGTACTCACAATGGGAGATGGGGCAGTAATCCCAGGGGATGAGCGGGTTCCCTGTGTAACACCACGGGCCGTGGGCGTCGTCATCCGGGTTCCGGCAGTAATTCTTAGTCAGCTTACTGGCATCCGGCTCCCAGAAGATGTGACTGTGTGAACAAGAAGCCAGCGCTCAGAAGGGATGGCTCTGGCCCCAGGCAGCACAGCGCTAGGGAGAGACGTGGCCGTGGCCCTTCCCAGTGGCCACAGCGCCGCCGTGACTCGGTGTGCACTGCACCTGTTTGTCTAGGCCTACGCTGACCTGGCTGTCACCATCAGGCAGTGGGTTTTCTCACCTCAGAGCATCTTTGGATACATTTTCCTAAACTGACTTCCACAAAGGATTTTCATACACAATGTGGTGAGAGATTTTGTGGTTTGGTGTCTGTTTAGTAAGTGTCGTGGCAGACAGTGTGTGGACATGGGGACACACTCTGCAAGAGCAAGGGGGCCCCGAAGTCCAAAGCGATGCACAGGAAGCATGAGCTACTGTAACAGTATGCTTTCACGTTGCAGATGCTAAGAATAACACTAGCAGTATCCTGACACAAAGGGCCAGAGAATGTTCTAGAAATTAATAGTCAAGTGTCCATGAAATAATTAAGTTCTAAAATCTTACTTGTCAAATAGACAAGATCTGTCCTCCTGACAGATAACCAAATAACATTTCAAAATTTCTAATTTAATGTTCAGAATTCCAATGCTCAACCTCTTCCTCACATAGTTTGTTCTTGAAACAAAATAGTACCCTGCAGCTTGACACAAATGTCATGGACATTTTATTTTTTCCAAGTTACTTGTGTGTGTGGGTGTGTGTGTGTGTGGTACTGGGGATTGAACTCAGGACCTTGTGCGTGCCAGGCAGGAGCTTATGCCACTGAGCTATATCCCCAGCCCTTCTCCAAGTTGCTTTTACCTATTTCCAAAAATTGGGCTTCTACGCCCTGTAGTAGGAGGCATTGCCCAGGGGTTCCCTAAGTAACTCTGGTCTCCTACGGATAGCAAGAGGCTGACTGTGCTGAGCAGCTGTCCCCGTGAGCGTGGTAGGCAGAGCCCTCCTTCAGGTGCCGTGCTGATGTCTACAGTGTAAACACTTCCACATGAACACTCCAAGCTTCCAATGGGAAAACCTGTGCGCAGTGTTGGCAGGAGACAGGAACAACTCTTCCTCAAATTCGGAGATCCAAGTCCCCCCTCACTCACTCCCTACCGTCTGTTCCTAAAAATGGTTTTGAAAATAGCAGCATTGCTGTTCAGCTTTTAGTTTAAATGGTACATGTTGTTGCGTAGATTTGTTTACTGAAGCCAGTTCGTGCTCAGGCCAGCGTTGCTACGAGGCGCCAGCTCCACAGCACGCTCCTCTGCTGACACCGACCAAATCCCGGTCTCTGTCTTGCTAAAGCCATTTCCAATTCTCAAGCACCTCAGTCTTTCCACTCTGCGGCTTCTCCCTTGGGCCAGGCCACCCTTCCTGTGGTCCCAGTTGATGTCTGTCCTGCAGGAGGGTGTCCTGCTTACCCTACCCTGGGACAGCGCTGCCTCACCAGTCCATCTTGGGCATCTGCGTTCACGTGTTTGCAGCACAGCACGGGAGCTCCCAGCCCAGTGCCTTCTTCCACAGATGCTGAAGATGCCTGAAGGTCCAGCCGTGCTGATCTCATTGGAGTTCAGGAGCACAGCTGCACATGCCGGCCCCGTGGGCACGTGTGGTCCCTGACAAGCTGGTCAGAGACCAACACAAGCGCAATGGGCTCCGCTATAAATTGATGTCAGATATTCAATGTGCAATATATATATATTTTTAAAAAGGGCATAAAAGTTGTCATTAAAAATGTGCATGTGGAGTACACATTGAAATGAAAAGCTTTTTTATCTTTTTTTTATGTATGTGCTACAGGGTCTACAGAGTCTTCAGGGTCTCACTACGTAGTTCATACTCATAGTGATCCGCCTGTTTGCAGCCTGCCAAGAGCTGGGATTACAGAGGCAAGCCACCACGCCCAGTATTAATCTCTGTCTCAGTATGCCCCGAGGGCGAGGACATTCCCAGAATGGAAGACCAGCAGCTGTGCTCTGCCTAAACAGGTGCTTTAGTGGGCTGAGATCTCTGGCTGGCTCTAAAAACTTTATATAGACAATATTAGGTTAAATATTACATACTAGAGTTAATCTTTTGTCTGTCTAATTTACTTCCTTGAAGTGGCTATTACAAGCTCAAAAGTTGGGGCCAGCCAAACAGCTCAGTGGATTAAAGTGACTACAAGCAGGCAGAGGGGCTGGGGATTTGATCCCCAGGCCTGCCATCCTGGTCCTGGCCCTGGCCCTGGGGCACCCTGAAACAGCAATTGTGACTGGGAGTGGTGGCGTGCATCTGTAATCCCAGCTCTTAGGAGGCTGCAAACAGGCGGATCACTATATGTACGGTCTAGCAGTGAAACCCTGAACACCCTGTAGACCCTGCCCTAAAATATAAAAATAAAATAAATTAATTAGTAAAATAAAAAATAGAAGATCAAAAGTTTATGTGTAGTTTACATGTGTGAGACACATTAGATTAGATAGCACTGCTTCAGAACTGTCAATGTTAAGAAATGTTTTAAATGACACAACTTATCCCATGAGACAACGCCAGGCCCTACTGAAACAACATAGAAGGGAGCAAGACTTTCACAACTGAAATGAGAGGGGCGAAGAGGCCCAGTTCTCAGAGCCCTTAAATGCTTCGTCCCATGTAGAATTCTCCCCTGGAACGTGGTGGTCAGAAGATACAGGTATCCGCTTAGGACACTCATGTGGTGAGCCCTGTATCAACGCCCAAGCTGTCTTTTCTCTACTGTGCATATTCTGGGTTGTTTACTTGAAATCTGCTTTAAGTCTTGGGGATATGTCATACTTGCTTTATAATCTGATAAAGAGCAGGAGTACTCCTAGGGCCCAGTGGGCAATTCTTTGTATGTTCAATAGATAGTCTCCAGTTCTCTGAAGTATACAGATGTTTTTTAAGTTTTATATAGAAAAGCTATTTCTATGAATTTAATAGACAGCTGAACATTTGAGATTAGTATGTATATGAAAATAATTATTTGTATTTTTTCTGTATTTTTTAGGAAAGTCTACAGGGTGTTTAGGGTCTCACTACTAGGTTGGACTTGTAGTGATCCACTGTTTACAGCCTTCTAAGAGCTGGGATTATAGGCACACACCACTACACCCAGTCACCCAGTCTGAATTGTCATCTCAGCTTGCCCCGGGAACAGAGCCAGCATGACAGGTCCAGGGGTTAAACCCCTAGCCCCTGCGCTTTCCTGCAGGTGCTTTAATCCCCTGAGTTATTTGACTGGCCCTGAAAATGATTATTTATCAATTTCACAAATTTCTATTCATGTGCATTGTACAATAATCCTTTAATGTGCTCCTTTTAATTTTAAAATTATACACTTTCTTTTTAAGATAATCAGCTGGTTTTTAAATGTGATCCAATTCGCTTTGAAATGTGGAGCTAAAATATATACCCCTTTTGAATTGCTAACTCCCGTCCTACCTGTTAGTGGACAGAACACACAGAAGGGCTCAGTGCATGCAGGCTGCACTGAACAGAATCTTTAGTATCTAAAGGGCTCCTCCATGCAAAGATGGTGTCACTAGCTCTACAGGAAAATCTATGCTTTACTGTTTTCCTATGACAAAGGATAGAAAGAAATACGAACGCATGTGTCCAGATCCACATGTCTGCTACCGCCCACCCCGTGTACCAGAAGCAGCTCACACACCGGTGCAGATCTTCCATGTTTTCGTCCCACATGGAGCACATCAGTCCAGATCTCGTCTTGGATAAACTGCCCATGTAATTTTTTCCATTCCCACGGTAACAATCTAGACACAAAATATGTAAAAAAACAAGTAAGGAATACTATAAAGGGTAAAGAATAAATGTTTTGTAAGTATATGAATCATGAAAATCAGCATAATTAAACAAAGAATCTCCTGCAAGCAGGCACAGGGGCTGGGGGTTCGATCCCCTGGCCTGCCATGCCGGCCCCATCCCCAGGTGCACTGAGACAGCAATCAAGACTGGGCGTGGTGGTGCATGCCTGTAATCCCAGCTCTTGGGAGGCTATAAACATCACTATAAGTCTGTTCCAGCTGTGAGATCCTGAACACCCTATAGACCCTTCCCTAAAGTACAACAAACAGCTAACCTAAAGCCTATCAAATTAGAAACCTAAATAGCTCAGATTAAAATCCCTATCTCCAATTCAATTTTCGTTTCATCAAATTAAGTACTTCTGTGAATTCAGATATTGCAAATAATAAAAAAACCAAAAAGCTTGATTGGAACAAATGAGGCTACTAAGGAAATGAGAACTTTCAGTGTAATACAGCTATCCCCAGTATCTCCCTCTGATAAATTTCTTTCCTCAGAGAAGCTGCAAGAGTGACATAACAAAAGCCATGGATCTGGCACGATTGTGTTTCTGACAGGGACACTCAGTGCCCTGCCCAGCTGCTCCCTGAACACCCTTTGACTGCTCACTACTGGTCAGAAGCAGGATCAAGTTAGCCATGCTGGCCTGGACCCTGTAGGTGACACGCTCCAACCACAGCCTGCGTGACCAGTGACATCGCCGGTCATCAGTCCTGACACAGTTGATCCTGTTGCTAAGTGATGTCAAGGAAAGCTTCTCTGTGTATTTAGCAAAAACAAACCACCAGGGCTTTTGAAACTTCGTAAACATTCTATTGCCAAATAAATTTGTACAAAATGGCTTACATGTACTTTGGGGAGTTTTCATGAATCAGTTATTACTGTGCTGGTTGTCAGAGGCTTGTTTTTCTGATATTGCTTTATATTTCTTAGTTGCAATTCTTCTGTAAATAGAAGGCTTTCACCCCAGCCCTTCCATTTGACTCAGAAGCACAGCTATTACAATAGGAGTGCTGCATTGTAGCAGTGCTGGGAACACACTATGGACTAATGCATTCTCTTTTTATTCAAGGGAATATGTAATCTGTCTCTGCCACTCATTTTTATACTTAAAATGATCACTGGGCCAAGGGCCAATTGTAGCTGCTTTAATCAGACTGGCAACTTACTATGGTTCAGGAGACCGTATTTCCTCCTGTTCCATCGAGCAGTCTCTGTCATATTAACATTGACAGAAGTGCTCAAATTCTTAAAAATATATTAATCATGCAAATTATTTATTATCTGTATTTAAATGGTAAGAACCAGGGGTGGAGGTGTGGGTCTGGAATCCCAGGTAATCCAGAGGCCAGGCCAACCTGTGTAGGGGGCAGACACAGGAGTGAGGTTGCTCCTCACCATAGAGAATAAAAGGAGCCAGAGACATAGCTCGATGGGTTCCATCTCTAGTACTAGGGGGAAAAAAAGAAAAAGAAAAGGAGACAACATCCCATAATTACAAATGGTAGCTGCCAATTAAAAAGTGATTTTATTAACATTCCTCACTTTACATAAATGCAAATGCAGGTTTGACTATGAAATGTTGTCTACAAATGCACACTAACATTAGAATTATTCTTCACTTCCATTTAACAAGACAACATCTCGCCACTGGCTTTAAAATATCCTATGTGATTATAATAAATTGTAGGTAATCAATCCTGATAAAATTGATTAAATGAATGATTTGATCATTTCTGGGAAACAGTTAAAAATAGTCCAAAAACACATTAAGTATTTTTGTCAATCAGTGTAGATCTATTTAGGGCAAATTTGTATTTCTGCTGTAGGGATTTGGGTGTAAGCATAAAACTTGAAGGGCCCAGGACTGGCCATCGTAGGTCCTTATCAGCCTGTCGTTAGGCAGCAGGAGCTTGTGCAATCCAGCATTTGCGCACGAGAGGAGCGCGCCAGTGGGAAACCCTTCCTGTGGCGGTTCTATTTTTTATATCTAGAAATCTGACCTTTTTGGCAGTTGGGTAGCAGTAGATCTTTAGCTGGGCTTTGTCAACAGAAACATGCATCCTGGGCATTTTCCTTGCTCTTATCCATTTTTTGTTGTGTTCATTTGTATTTTCTGTGTTGGCTGAGAGGTCTTGCTACCACCACCAACAGCTCATGTGAACATGGGCCACCTACTAGGCTTTTCTTAGTAGAGCTTTAATTAGAAGAGCTTTTCACTTAAAATGAAATTGTCAGCCTGACACAGAGACTTCCCCATGCCACAGAATTTCTTCTTCTTTTGAGCACTTACATCACTGAGCAGATCTGTCGCAACAACTGAGCTAATATTAACACATTGGTGGGGAGCAGCTAAAGCTGGAGATGGATCCCATGTTCAGGGCTGGTGTCTGACCAGTCCAAGAAGAAAGATCTCCTGAGGCAAGCTGCGTGAACAAGTAGCTCCAGGCCAGAGAAAACCAGGAGCCGGAAGCACTCCACACCATGAGTTGCCAGGCAAAGAGTGTCACGTGACATCAACCTGCCCGGTGTGTAAACACACGCATTGTCCTGACTCAGCAGTTTCTTTTCCTCTCCTCCTAAGAGAGGGGGCCTCCCCTGACCTCAGCGTTCTGCATCTTGTCTTCATTTCTTGAGCTTCTCGCTGCCCTTCACGGGCCTCACCCTGGATGCTCATGAGAACCAGGTGGCCATAGCAGCACAATCTGGAGAACCTACTGTGTTTACATTTCCAGTTTTCACCTAATATTCTTTTCATTTTCCAGGGTCACATATTATCTTCACTTGTATATTCTAAGGCTCCTAGATATTATAATTACTCAGACTCCCTTTTGTTTGTTTTTGTTGGTGGTGATGGTGGAGATTCATCTATTTTTGCTTATTTTATCTTGGTTGGTGCATAGTGGCTATACTCAGTGATCATATTCATCATGGGCCACAGGCACCATTACCTTATATATCTTAATCATTCTTTTTCTCCTTCTCTTCCTATCCCTTCAGCCCTTTACCTCTGCCCCATTTACAAAAGATCAGTTTCCATTTTTTCCTTCCACTCTCATTTTCTTTATTCGGATCTCATTTTCCTTCCTTTCCCTCCTCCTCCTTTGTTCCCCAAGGCATCTGGACACGGTCTTCCTACTGTCCTACTCCCTTTGCTTTTGGTGGCAGTGACAGAGGACTGGGAAGTGGGTCTTGGTAAGGTGCCTGCAGCCGTGTTTCTCCGGTGTGGCCCTCCTGTGCCCGTCCTGAGTACCAGTCCTTGACAGGGTGACATAATTTTGTGAGCAGCCCCAAATCTCTCCTCCCTTTCATTTGATAAAGACAGCTGGTGTGTGTGTGTGTGTATGTGTGTGTGTGTGTGTGTGTGTGTGTCTTTGTGTCCTCACACATTCGTTCCTCAGATTTAACTTCTGCTTGCTCTAACCTCCTTCACACATCACAACACCCTTCCTCTCCTCCACTTCAGTTTGTATCTCTTTTTTGGTCACCGTAAAACCCTTGATGCCAAGTGACATCATTATTGGCTCCTTTCCTCAATTCTACAATGCACACAAACTAATTTCGAAGTTCTACATCCTAACACTAACAAAAGCAAACCACTAAGTTAAAGTGTAAGCCAGATGGGAGGACTGGCTCCTATGATCCCAGAACTCGGAGGCTAAGGAAGGAAGATCGCCAGCGGCAGCCCAGGCTCAGCCACTTAGTGACTTAATGAGGCTCATTCTCAAAATTAAATAAATAAATAAATAAACAAACATATAAACAAGAGTCTGGGATATGGCTCAATGCACAGTTCGTAGGTTCCACCCCTATGTCTAAGTAAATAAATGCAAAACAGTTCCATTATTTTAGCCTTAAGATATATCCCAATGAGGAGACTCCTAGTTGGTCAATTTTATTTAGAATCTCCTGGTATCCACTTGCCATCTGGCTTGCCCCATCTCTGTGCTTTCTCCCTTTATTTCCGGATATTTAAAACATCAATATTCGTTAACGTCAACACCATATGAAAAGTTGTGTCCCAAAGAGCATCCCTGTCCCTTTTTCCTCTCTCTCTCTCTCTCTCTCTCTCTCTCTCTCTCTCTCTCTCTCTCTCTCTCTCTCTCTGTAGGACACCAGGGCACAACACACCTTCCCTGAGTCCTGGGCTAGGATACAATCATAATGGCAATTATATTGAATAAAATTTATATTAAATTAAATTTATGGGCTTATGCAAGCACTCCCTCAATATTCTTCTATCTCATCCTATATTTCTTGTCATACAGCAAATATATACCTTTGTGCCTTTCTTTTTGTAAATTTAGTCTTGTAAGTGGAAACCACACCACGTCAGCTGACCGAGCGCAGTGCGCTGCCTCCTGCCCCTCCACAGTGCTGCTCTGCGGCTGCTCCGGGGGCGCACGCCGCTTCCCATCACTGCTGACACAGTGGCCTGGAAGGGTGTGTGTCTAGCGCCAGCTCCATCTGTGCAGTGGGGCAGCGCTGGGCCCAGAGCTGCATGGTTTCCACTTTCGCACTCAGGTCTTCTATCCACCTGCAGTTTCCTCTTAGGAATGATACAAGAGATGCGTCAGGGGACACTGAATGAATTAAATTCCCAGTGGTTGGTTGCCTCTGTTACCTTTGTATCAATGATTGTTCTCTCGTGAAGAATGTCTACAGGTCCGTAAACGTATTCTGACCTTTAGCTATTTCCATTCTACAGTGGTAGGAATATTGCTATTCTAGGGTTATACAGATCATTGACCTAAAGCTGATGAATTTTATATGCAGAGAGTTCTCAGTGGTTAAATGTTTGTATAATTATGTACTTAAAATGACTCACTTGTTAATAAAATCTGACAATTAGCAAATTAAAAACAAAGATGCTACTCTTATCATGTTCCCCCATGCTGTCACCCTGATTCATTACTGTGCTTTAAAACTTCCTAGTTCACCCTGTGGCTTGTCATTATGTATTAATGTCATAAATATCATATGCACTTGCTTCTATTTTTAGACTTTGTGCTTCCTGGTACTTGTCAATCTCTCCAGGAGCTAGAGGTGTATCCTTTTAATTTTAAATCCCTTATAAAATTATTTTACTTCTGATAGGGTTGATTCCTCTAATTTCTCTCTTTTTCAGGGCTTCCCCTGTTACCCTCTGCTATGGCTGGCATCCAAATGCTACCCCACAGCCTTAGGCTCTAACTGGTGCAGCTCTGCAGAGGCAGCTGGATCAAGCGTTGATGCGTGTGGATCCAGGGTGCGTGATAACTCAGTTCACTGACTGGTTTAGCGCAGTTCTGGGAGATGACAATAGAAAGACCCATGCTGGGTGTGGATGGCACCATCGAATTAGCCTGTAAGCTGGGGGATAGAAGAGTCCACAAGGCTGGCTGGTAGCTGCCCTCCTGCCTGCCCTGCCAGGACTGTTTTGCCTCTGCAGTGCCCTCTGCTATGTCGCCGTGCCTTGGAGCAGCCAACCACGGAATGAAACTTGCACAGGCTGTGAGTTAACATACGCCTCTCCTCCTGTCACCTGTAGGTGTCAGGCAATCTGGCGTGAGCAACAAGAAAGTAACTGAGGCAGATTAAAATGTTTATTAGCTGAGATCTTTAAAGTAAATGTGCTTAGTTTCAGAAAATGTTCTTAATATTGCACAAAATTTAAAGATTAGCTTAGGGAGAAACTGTACACTTATGACACTGAGTTATCGTGTTAAAGACAAAGGGTGTTTATCTACATGTTAACACTTTTATCACTATTAAATGACTTAAAATTTTTCTCATGCAGATTTAATACGTTCGTTTCTAAATTTATTCCTATGTTTCCCAAACTTTATTGGTAACATGA